>CM033714.1:67175862-67459810 GCA_019671005.1 Hibiscus mutabilis | reverse complement strand
GTTTGTACCACTGTCTTGGAGACTGTTTCAACCCATACAAGGATTTCTTTAACCTGTAAACCAAATGCTCATTTCCAGATTGAGTGAACCCTTCTGGCTGCTGCATATAAATCCGCTCCTCTAGATCAGTATGAAAAAATAGTTTTAACATCCATCTGCTCTAAATGCAAATCCGAACTAGCTACTAGTGCAAGTACTGCCCTGATTGAAGTATGCCTAACCATAGGAGAAAAGATTTCATCATAATCAACTCCCTTCAGTTGTGAAAAACCCTTTGCTACCAATCGAGCCTTGAATTTCCCCCTCTTTTTTGATACTGGTGGTTTCCTTTTATACACCCATTTGCAGCCAATAGCCTTTTTTCCCTCAAGAAGTCGAACTAGCTCTCATGTATGATTTTTCCACAGAGACTCCATATTCTCAACCATTGCAGCCATCCACTTCCCTTTCTCCTGGCTAGTGAAAAGTAGCTGGATCATCATTGTTGATGTGAAGTGCAAAAGACACCATGTCTTCAAAACTCAATCTGCTTGGAGCTTTTACATTGGTGCGTCTCTCTCTATCTCTGGCTAGACTATAATTATGCAAATCAACTGTATTAGAACCTCCAAATGTTGAATTAGAACTTTCACATTTCTCAGCTGTTATAGCTTTCTCAGCTGCTACACCTCTCTCAACTGCTACTGGATATTGTTCTAAATCCACCAGCACCTTGTCTTGGTTCTACTGCAACATAAATTGTTCATCAAAAATGGCATCTCTACTGATCACTATTTTCCTTGCAATCGGATCCCAAAACTTGTATCCTTTGACACTTTTCTTATAGCTTAGAAAGATGCACTTCTTCGACTTTGCATCAAGTTTTGATCTTTCATCACCAGGTACATGCACATAAGTAGGATAACCAAAAATCAGTAAGTGTGAAAAATTAACTACATTGCATGTCCATACCTCTTTTGTAACTTTGCCCCCAAAGATGCCCGTGGTGACCTGTTAATGAGATAGCATGCCATACTCAATGTTGCGCGTAATAAGTGCTACGCAATTGTGCAAGTATACACGTCGCAAGTTATAGTATAAAAGATATCGTCTCCACAGGGATTGGTGCCACTTCAAGAATCTAGTCTCTTGCACTGTAAAAAGTAAAAACACAAGTAAAGGATTATCGAAGTTTAACTAATTACTAATCTAGAAAGCAATAAAATAAAATAAAAGATGAATTCAATTGAGAGAGATAGGCTAGGTTATCGTGAGTTGAGGTGTGATAGCCGATTGGATTGTCTTGGTAAAGAGTGCATGGGCAACTCGAGTTGCCGTGGCGACTTACACAACGGGGTTGCCTTGGCAACTAATTGATGGTTGCTTGGGCGACTAGTTGGGCAACTACTTGGGCGATCGGGCAGCAACTTCAAGGTTCGGCGGAGCGTTCTTCAATGGTTTCTTCTTATCCCTAAGTCGAAACTCTAGCTACTTGTGCATGCCTTGATAATACATCCTGCGTGAATCAAGGGTGAACAACAACCAATCTTGCGCTCCTCTTAGCCGTTGAAATCCTTAACTTATTCCTAAGCCGGATTAATCTTCACCATCATTGGATTGCATAAAGATCATATTCATTCGTTTCTTGAATCTAACTCTCCCGATATTAGATAAATGGATGAAATCACGAGATCCTCTCCCAATTCACTCATAAAGCAATAATAGGAACCAAGAATGAATAAACCTTGAAATAGAAAAGTGCAAACTCTTATTACCTAAACAAAAACCAATAGTTTCTCACAACCACAAAACACAATAACCATAGCCAAGTAAATTTAGTTCATGGCTAGGTTCCAAAGAAACACAAGATAATTAATCCCTAGCATGAACCCAATCGAACAAAGATGAAGGAAGAGGCTTGTCGAAATCCTCCTTGCCCTTGATGCTTGTCGAAAATTCTCTCCTCTTGCCCTACTTGGACTTGCCAAATTTCCCTCTTGCTCTCTCTCTTCATCTTGTCGAAATCTCCTTGGTATTTATAGGGCTAGGCCAAAGTCCTTCTTTGAGGAGGAGTTTGAGTTGGAATAAAATTATCTTTAAAGAATATAATTCTTTATTATAATTTTATTCCTATTAGAACTTCTCCTATCCTCTTGGAATTTAATTCTTCTTTAATCTCTGCATGGCAATCAAATTCCTTTGGGCTTGGACCTTGCTCCATGTCATCTTGGGCTTGTAAAATCATGAATTTCGACATCCATATTGCTTTTGGTCTTTGTCGACAAATGCCATGGCAACTGGCTCGGCGTCTCCTTCATGCATTGCCCTGGCAACTAGCTCGGCATATCCTTCATGCATTGCCCTGGCAACTAGCTCGGCATTGCTTTGGCAAGTGATCCTGCACATACACACACAAAAACACACCAAAGCAGCATCTATTTCCACAAAAATCACCAAGTTATGTAATCAAGCTCAACGATTGAAGGAAACATGGATTAATGCATGAATGGCTAACTATGCAACTAATATGAGCCTAAGTCTAACAATAATATGAGTAAAAAGGGTAAGAAAATAGTACTTTTGAACACTTATCACACCCCCAAACTCGAACTATTGCTTGTCCTCAAGCAATGCAAACTCATAATTACCTGCCAAGACTTCAAATTTTCACAAACTTAGCTTTGAACTTGATTTCAATTCTCTGAACTGGGCACAAAGTATGATTGGCTTTTTATTTTTCAGAAAATCGATGAATTACTCGGAATCAAACTATAATGCTTGTGAGTGTGTGCGGAGTTGTGTGCAAGTTGATTTTTCGATTCTATGCAAACAATAGGTTTTCAAATTACTTCATTGGGTTCTTTTTAACATGTTTTAACTAGAGCCAATTTTCGGGCACCTCTAGTGTTTTATTTTTAGTTTTCTTAAGTTAATTTAATCGACTAGAGCCGTTTGGGCACCTCTAGTTAACCAAAAAATTTTAACGCCTCCTAGAGCCAGTTTTCAGGCACCTCTAGTGATCAATTTTTAGCACATGCTAGAGCCAATTTCGGGCACCTCTAGCATTCATCCAATTTTTATTCTAATCCCCAATTAGTTAATTATCAACCTAAGTTTACTAGAACTCCTTAAATCAATCAAACCACAACAGTGTTTCATCAAATTTAGCATCATAGTAAAATTCTAAGTTTTTCCATGGTTATCCTAGAATAAAAATTCTATCAATTAAGTGCATTGGTAAAGTCATCATTGAATATTCATCAAATCTAAGCAATTCTTGTTCCAATTAAAGGCATGGCAAGCAATTTATGTATCCTAAATGTAATGCTTAAGATTAATGTAACTAAACATGGTAATTACTAATAACAATCCCCCCCAAACTCGAGTGAGGCATTGTCCTCAATGCATGCATAAAAATAACGAAAATAAATATAAAAATAAAATGCATACGAGGACTTACTCCGAGAGTTCGTCATCGTAGATGATTAGTTTCCTTCTAGTTGGCGTCTTGACTTTCTTGCTTGAACGCGATGGTTGTTTTCTTGTTGCCGGTGGTGGAATCGATCCTCGTACGGGGTTGTCCTCATCATCCTCTTCATCAATGTCAATGGCTTTTCGTTTGGAGGATTCAATTGGTGCGGTCTTTATTGGTTCAATGGAGGACTCGTCCGAATCTGAAAAATTAGAAAATGATTCCGTAGGAGTTGATTCAGGTATAGGTGCTTTACCTTTGGCTTTTTCAGTGGTTGCCGGGGCATTGTCGATTGGTTGCCGTGGCGTCGGCTTCCTTGGTTGCCGTGGCAAGGATATCGGCGGAAATATTGGGAACGGCACACACGGTTGTCCGGGTACTTTTCTAGGATGACTTGGGTGATGGCATTGTTGTGCTCCTTCATGTACCGCATGAACATTAGTTGCCGATCTTCAATTTGCCTTAGGCGGCTTTCCAATGGGTGCAAAAGTGCTTCAATGTGTCCCGGGATTAATGGCCGAGTTGCCACTGGCGTTAGGTGCTTGGGCATTAGGGATTGCCGCGGCGGCGGGAGTTGCCGTGACAATTGGGGGCCTTGAAGAATCTCCCGGTGCCTCTCCCATTAGCTTCGGATTAGTGCTTGATTCCAACCAGACTTGGGTAGGGCTTTTTCATCGGTGGACTCACTCGGGACATGCATCTCCTTGCAAAGATTGGAAATTAAGCAAGGGAAGAAAAGATAACCCTTATCTTTTGAGCTGCATACAAAAATCTCATCGCAAATAATTTTTCCAATGTTAATGATGCGATTATGCAAAATAGAATGTATGAGCAAAAGACGTGGTATGTCAACGGTAGTATTGTGTGTGGAGGGCATTAAAGAAGTTTTAACAAACTTATTCCATAGTTTTGCCTCGGGTTTAAGCGAAGGCGATTTTACCGTGCCCTTTGTATTTACCGTCGTTCCAATGAGTTCCCTGTTGAGTGAGTTCTTGAAGCACCTTGTCGAGTTGCTTGGGATTGATTTGGTCAACGAAGGCTTGATGTTCGTCCTTCTCAATGTAAAGTCCGTAAAGGTGTTGATGCTTTCGGGACTTATAAGTATGGCCTTGTCACGAACAAAAACATAAGGATTATCCGGGTTAGGTGAGTGAGCATAGAATTCTCTTACCCATGAGATGTTACCCGGTTCCGGTTGATGGCAAAAGATTTGCCACTTTTGATGTGCAATCCTTTTGAAGATGAATGGTTCAAGGCCAAATCTTGAGATCTGAGTATTCAAAGCCTTGTTCTTCATGAATCTTCCGGCTTTCAAACTTGGATTGAAATCTTTCTTGAACCGCCGGTGTAGCAAACTTCTTGTATCTTGGTTCTTTGGAGGAACTTGGATGAACTAACAGTTTAATCTTGGATGCCATGTATGATCTTGGTTGTGAGTAAAAACAAAGAAAAGACTAAAAAGTTGCAAGATAGAAAGTAGGAATAGGTTAAGGGTGATGGGTTGTATAGAATCGATAGGTGGGTGGGGTTAGGGTTTAGGGTAAAAACGAAAAAAAGGTTTAGGGTTTTGTAGGAGTTGTCGACAAGGGTTTTGGTTAGGATGAATTGGAGGCTTTATATAAGCCTTAGATTCAACCCATTAGTTTCCTTGTTGAAGATGTTTTCCTACTTGGTTTAGAATTCCTTCTTTATCTTGAACTTCCTTTCCTACAATTCAAAAACAAATCAAATAAGGATTAAAATTAAAGATAGACTAATAAAGAAAATAAATAAAGATGTGTAATAGGATTCTTAGACTTGAATAAAAAAATCTATCCTAAAACTACTAATAATCGGCAAGATAATAATAAAAAAAATCGAAAAAATGAAAATAAATAATTAAATAATCGACAAAAACAAAAACAAAAATAAATAAAAATAAAAATATCAAAAGGAGAGCATGCTCATGCATCTCCTAGATTGACCACTTCCTTGTTACGTTCCACATGGGCACCATTGTAGTGCTTCAATCTTTGTCCATTAACTTTGAATTCATGGTTGTCGAGATGGACTTGATTATCACAAAGACCGTGGGAGAATGGTTTGACGACTTGAATGGTCCCGACCATCTTGATTTCAGCTTTCCGGGAAAAGTTTTAGCCGAGAATTGAATAGGAGAACTAGTTGCCACTGGCGTGAATTGCCGTGGCAATAGTTTCTTGTCGTGCCATCGCTTTGTTTTCTCCTTGTAGATTTGTGCATTGTTATAGGCGAGTGCACGAAATTCTTCTATCTCATTGAGATCCATCAAGCGCTTTTGTCCGCACTTTCCCAATCCATATTCACGGTCTTGATTGCCCAAGACGCCTTGTGCTCGATTTCCACCGGTAGATGACATGTTTTACCATAGACAAGCCGGAAGGGGACATACCTAATGGTGTTTTGAATGCAAATCGATATGCCCAAAGTCGTCATCTAGTCTTAATGACCAATCCTTCCTTGAGGGATTTACAACTTTCTCGAGTATTCCCTTCAACTCCCGGTTGGAAATTTCGCTTGCCCGTTGGTTTGTGGGTGATATGCCGTGGCGATCTTGTGTGATATGCGAGCGTTGCAACATCTTGGCAATTAGTCTATTGTCAAAATGCTTGCCCCGTCGCTGATAATTGCTCTCGGCATCCCAAACCGTGTAAATATGTTTTTCTGCAGGAATCGTTGCACGGTCTTGGAATCGTCGTTGGGAACTGCAGCTGCCTCTACCCATTTAGACACATAGTCGACGGCGAGTAAGATGTAGAGGTTGCCGAATGAAGATGGGAAAGGTCCCATAAAATCGATCCCCATACATCGAACAGTTCCACCTCGATGATGTTCGAGTGGCATCTCATGTCGCCTAGAGATATTGCCCGTCTTACGCAACGATCACATTGCTTGTAAAAGTCTTGGGCATCTTTGTACAATGTTGGCCAATACAACCCGGATTGCAAGACTTTGGCCATGATACGAGTTCCTCCAAAATGTCCTCCATAGGGTGAAGAATGGCATTGTCGGAGTACATTCTGTTGCTCTTTTTCAGGGATACATCGGCGTATAACCTGATCTGCACATTGTTTAAACAAAAGAGGCTCGTCCCAAAAGTAATGCTTAGCATTATGGCGGAACCGCTTCTTCCCTTGGTGAGTAATGCCATACGGAAAAATACCACAAACAAGGAAGTTAACTAAATCTGCGTACGGTATTGCCGGGCATGTCTTTGCCGTAGTGTTCGCTCCCAAAATTGCTGAGGCGTGCTCGTCAAAGACTGCTGCGGCGTCAAGAGTTGCCGAGGCGTGTGCTTCCATGGTTGCCGAGGCGTCATGGGCTGTCGAGGCGTCACGGGTTGCCGAGGCGATTAGAATTTGTTCATCCGGGAATGCATCGCATATCTCTAGATCCGCGTCCTCTTCCTATTGCGTTCCAAACGTGATAAGTGATCGCCACTTGATTTTCTGTTCCTTTCCTGTCCTAATTTCAATATCAAATTCTTGTAAAAGTAATATCCAACGAATCAAACGAGGTTTAGCATCCTTTTTAGCAAATAAGTATTTGATTGCCGAATGGTCCGTATGAACAATTACCTTTGTACCAATTAAATAGGATCGAACTTGTCAAATGCGAAAACTACAAACTAGTAACTCTTTCTCCGTTGTTGTGTAATTCACTTGAGCATCGTTAAGAGTTTTACTAGCGTAGTATATCACATGGAAGGTCTTACTGTGCGTTGGCCTAGGGACTGCTCCTACCGCGAAATCACTTGCATCACACATGAGCTCAAAAGGTAGCGTCAATAACTGGTGGAACAACAATGGGTGCCGAGGCAAGCTTTTTCTTTAGGGTTTCAAATGCTTGAGTGCAAGAATCATCAAAATCGAAGACTTTATCCTGTTCAAGCAGATTACACAAAGGTTTAGTGATTTTAGAAAAGTTATGAATGAACCTCCTGTAAAAACCTGCATGTCCGAGAAAACTTGAATTCCTTTAACCGAATTTGGTGGGGTAATCTCTCGATCACGTCCACCTTGGCTTTGTCTACTTCAATTCCCTTGGATGAAATCTTGTGGCGAGCACTATTCCTTCATCTACCATAAAGTGGCATTTCTCCCAATTGAGGACTAAATCTGCTTTCTTCGCATCTTGCCAACACCCTCTCTAAATTGCCGAGACAGCCGTCGAGTCATTACAAAAACCGAAAAATCATCCATGAAGATCTCAAGGAAGTCTTCGACCATGTCTGAAAAGAGCGCCATCATACATCTTTGGAAGGTTGCCGGGGCGTTACATAATCCGAACGGCATCCTTCGGAAGGCATAAGTACCGTAGGGGCATGTGAAGGTTGTCTTTTCTTGATCTTACGGTGCTATGGCAATCTGATTGTAACCTGAATAACCATCAAGAAAACAAATAAAAGGGTTTACCCGCAAGACGGTCAAGCATTTGATCAATAAAGGGTAATGGGAAGTGATCTTTCCTAGTGGTTTTGTTTAGCTTTGATAGTCCATACAAACCCTCCAACCGGTCACATCTGGTTGGGATAAGTTCATTATTTTCATTGCTTACCACTGTTATACCTCCCTTTTTCGCACACATTGTACCGGACTTACCCACGTACTATCGGAGATAGGGTATATAATGCCGCGTCAAGCCACTTGATGATTTCTTTCATTACAACCCCTTTCATGGCATGATTCAGTCTCCTCTGGGCCTCAATTGAAGGTTTGTGATCATCTTCCAACAAGATCTTGTGCATGCACACCGCCGGGCTAATTCCCTTCAAGTCGGCAATTGTCCACCCTATTGCCTTTTTATGTAGCTTCAACATGTTGATCAGCTTCTTTTCCTGCTCAGGCTGTAACTTAGAAGAAATAATTACGTGTAATGTATTATCGGTCCCTAAGTATACATATTTGATTTTTCTCGCAATTGTTTCAACTCAAGAATTGGTGGATTTTCGATAGGGTTTTTTTCGATCTTACCTTCCTTACCCGAGTAGTCCAAAGGTTCAAAGTATGTACCGGGTCGATTGACTAGCCAATTTGCCTCTTCTGGTTGTTCCTCATCGACCGGTTCTTCATACTCCTCGGGTTCCTCTTGATCGGCAATGTAGTTGCCGAGGCAACTAAATTCCTCATCGGTTAAACTCTGCCGTGGCATGAAGTAGTTGGCATTCTTCCGGATCATCGGCATGCCTTAGTGTTTGGAACACATTTAGTTTTACCTGCTGGTCATTCACCCTCATTGTGAGTTCTCCTTTTCAACGTCGATCAAGGTTCTCCCCTGCCGCTAGGAATGGTCTCCCGAGAATGATAGGTGCATGCTCATCTCGCTTCACAATCCAAAACAATAAAGTCAGGCGGGAAAAATGAATTTATCGACTTTTACCAAGTATGTCCTCGATTTTCCCCTCCGGATGCACATAGGATCTGTCGGCTAGCTGCAGCATAATCATTGTAGGTCTTGCCTTCCCGATTCCTAGTTTCTGAAAAACCGATTTAGGCATCAAGTTTATGCTAGCCCCTAGGTCGCATAGTGCTTTCCCGACATAGTGATTTCCAATAGAACAGGGTATTGTGAAACTTCCGGGATCCTTCAACTTGGGCGGCATACGATTGTGCAACATTGCCATGCATCCCTCTGTTGCGGCAATTGTTTCAAACTCTCCTAGCCTTGTTCTCTTGGACACAATGTCTTTAAGAAACTTGGCATAGTTTGGCATTTGTTCAATTGCTTCCACCAATGGCAAGTTGATGTGGACTTGCTTTAAGATATCAAGAAACTTCTTGAATTGGTATTCTTGCTTTTGTCGCTTCAATCTTTGTGGGAATGGTGGTGGAAGTCGGATATCTTCTATCCTTTCATTGGTTTGAAACCTGATTGACGGCATTACAGGGACATCTGGAGTTGCCGATGCGTTACCAACTGGGGTTGCCGAGGCGTGCTTATCGCAAGTTGCAGAGGCGTCACCGGTTGCCGCAGCAATTTCTGGTTCAAAGATCCGAGACTTTGCCGCTAGGTTCGTCTTGATCTTTTTGTGGAGTTTTGTTTGACGAGCGGGTTTGAACCTCTCTAAGTTGTTGGCCACTTCGGTGGTGATTGCCTTACATTGCTCATGGCGGTTCCTCTTGCGACTTGATGATCGCTAGGTAAACCTCCTTGTGGTCTAGTGTTCAGATTTTGAGCAAATTGTCCGACTTGATTTTCCAATGATTTGATTGCCGCCTCTTGGTTTTGCAATCTCATCTCGGTCTGTTAATAAAAGCATCGTTCTTTTTATGAAATTACTATTCTCAGCCATATAAGATTCAGATTTTCATCATAAAAGCATTTAGAGAATTTTCCAAAGAACTATGTTTGTCGGTTGTTGTTGCGGCATCTGTTGCCGTGGCATATTTTGTCGAAATCCCGATGCTTGTGCATTCTGATTGTTCTGTTTTAGAGCATTGTTGGGATTACTCCATGAAAAATTCGGTGCTTCTTCCAAGCTGGATTGTATGTATTTGACATCATGTTGTTGCCCGATTGTAATTCCCCACATAGAAGCTAGATTCGGATTCTGCATGCATTCGGAAGAATTATGGTTATCACCACATAACTCACAAAAAAAGAATCCATTACCTTGACTTCATGTGTTTGTTTGGTTTTTGCATGTTCGGACCATCTTGGTTAAAGCGGCCAATTGTGCGAAATTGAATCGATGATCCTAGTTCATGTATTGTGGCTTGGCGTCTAACTCCTCCTCTTCTAGTAGATGGGAATTGATAGTCATTCTTGGCCAGCTGTTTAAAATTTGCATTGCTTCCTCCGCGACTTATCTAAGAGTATGCCGTTTGCCGAGGCATCTAGCATCATCCTTGTTGGTGTATTCACGGCGTTGTAAAACATTGTCACTTGAGTCCACACCGGGAATCCGTGTAGAGGACATTTGTGTAGAAGTTCTCTATATCGCTCCCAAGCCTCGTACATGGATTCATCATCCGCTGCACGAAAAGAAGTAATGTCGTTCTGAAGCTTATCGATTAAATTTGTAGGATTAAATCTAGCAAGGAAATCACGACAAAGATCAGTCCAAGATGCTATGGATCCGGCAGAATGCTATTTAGCCATGCTTTCGCCTATCCCTCGGTGAATAGGGAATAATCTTAATCGTAAGACATCGGGGGTGACTCAGTGTATCTTGAACGAGTTGCAAATCTCGAGGAAAGATTTCAGATGTTGTCGTGCATCTTCGATTCTTTGAGCCGCCAAATTGACCTATTGTGTTGATCATATTAAACATTACCGGTTTCAACTCAAAGTGGTCGGCTTCAATTTCGGTGCGACAACTCTGGGTTGAGTCCATCAAGATCTTCTTCAAGATAGTCTCGAATCGTTCTGCTTTTAGTGCAAGAATCACTCCTCCCCTGCTCGAACATCTTGATTAATATTGCCGTCTTGATTTGCCATTGCTTCTCTTATCCTTCGTCTAAGTCTTTGTAAGGTTCGTTCGATTTACGGATCAAAGGGATATTACAGTGAAGTCGGTCTCGCCTGGTCATATACCAATGCAAAACCAATGTTTGTTAGCCCTTTGAATTTTAAACAAGAAAAATAAAAAGAATGTGCAAGAAAGTAAAAACAAAGTCGCTATTGCCAATCCCGACAACGGCGCCAAAAACTTGTTGCGCGTAATAAGTGCTACGCAATTGTGCAAGTATACACGTCATAAGTTATAGTATAAAAGATATCGTCTCCACGAGGATTGGTGCCACTTCAAGAATCTAGTCTCTTGCACTTTGTAAAAAGTAAAAACACAAGTAAAGGATTATCGAAGTTTAACTAATTACTAATCTAGAAAGCAATAAAATAAAATAAAAGATGAATTCAATTGAGAGAGATAGGCTAGGTTATCGTGAGTTGAGGTGTGATAGCCGATTGGATTGTCTTGGTAAAGAGTGCATGGGCAACTCGGTTGCCGTGGCGACTTGCACTGTGGGGGTTGCCTTGGCAACTAATTGATGGTTGCTTGGGCGACTAGTTGGGCAACTACTTGGGCGTCGGGCAGCAACTTCAAGGTTCGGCGGAGCGTTCTTCAATGGTTTCTTCTTATCCCTAAGTCGAAACTCTAGCTACTTGTGCATGCCTTGATAATACATCCTGCGTGAATCAAGGGTGAACAACAACCAATCTTGCGCTCCTCTTAGCCGTTGAAATCCTTAACTTATTCCTAAGCCGGATTAATCTTCACCATCATTGGATTGCATAAAGATCATATTCATTCGTTTCTTGAATCTAACTCTCCCGATATTAGATAAATGGATGAAATCACGAGATCCTCTCCCAATTCACTCACTAAGCAATAATAGGAACCAAGAATGAATAAACCTTGAAATAGAAAAGTGCAAACTCTTATTACCTAAACAAAAACCAATAGTTTCTCACAACCACAAAACACAATAACCATAGCCAAGTAAATTTAGTTCATGGCTAGGTTCCAAAGAAACACAAGATAATTAATCCCTAGCATGAACCCAATCGAACAAAGATGAAGGAAGAGGCTTGTCGAAATCCTCCTTGCCCTTGATGCTTGTCGAAAATTCTCTCCTCTTGCCCTACTTGGACTTGCCAAAATTTCCCTCTTGCTCTCTCTCTTCATCTTGTCGAAATCTCCTTGGTATTTATAGGGCTAGGCCAAAGTCCTTCTTTGAGGAGGAGTTTGAGTTGGAATAAAATTATCTTTAAAGAATATAATTCTTTATTATAATTTTATTCCTATTAGAACTTCTCCTATCCTCTTGGAATTTAATTCTTCTTTAATCTCTGCATGGCAATCAAATTCCTTTGGGCTTGGACCTTGCTCCATGTCATCTTGGGCTTGTAAAATCATGAATTTCGACATCCATATTGCTTTTGGTCTTTGTCGACAAATGCCATGGCAACTGGCTCGGCGTCTCCTTCATGCATTGCCCTGGCAACTAGCTCGGCATATCCTTCATGCATTGCCCTGGCAACTAGCTCGGCATTGCTTTGGCAAGTGATCCTGCACATACACACACAAAAACACACCAAAGCAGCATCTATTTCCACAAAAATCACCAAGTTATGTAATCAAGCTCAACGATTGAAGGAAACATGGATTAATGCATGAATGGCTAACTATGCAACTAATATGAGCCTAAGTCTAACAATAATATGAGTAAAAAGGGTAAGAAAAATAGTACTTTTGAACACTTATCACTCAACCTCTGCCCAAAAGCTTTTAGGAAACCCTGCATTCAGTCTTGAGCACCGAGCCCTTTCAGTTAATGACTTGTTCATCCTTTCAACAACACCATTTTGTTGTAGTGTCTTGCGCACTGAAAAATGTCTCTGAATCCCATGCTCCTCACAGAATCTTTGAAACTGTGAATCTGTGTACTCTGTGCCATTATCAAACCTCAAATACTTGATCTTTCTACCAGTTTGGTTCTCCACCTCAACTTTCCACATCTTGAACTTGGCAAACACTTCAGATTTTTGTTTCAAGAAATACACTCAAACTTTCCTAGAAAAATTGTCAATAAAAGTAACATAGTATATAGAACCACCCAATGATTCCTTGGTAGGCCCTCATACATTAGAATGCACATAATCAAGAATCCCTTTAGTTTTGTGCTTCCCAATCGTGAAAACTAACTTTAGTCTATTTACCAAAAACACAAAACTTACAAAAATCGAGCTTGCAGCTTTTAACACCATGCAACAAATTTCTTTTATGCAATTCAGCCATTCCACGTTTACTAAGATGACCAAGACGCATGTGCCACAGTTTCGTATTATCATCATATGACTCAACAGAATGAGCTCCACCTACAACTGTACTCCCCAACAGTTTATAGATATTCCCTGCAGTTATCTTTCCTTTCATCATAGTCAATGCACCTTTAACAATTCTAATAGTTTCTCGATCCTCATCTACTTTAGGAATAAAACCATTCTTGTGCAAAGTGCCTAAGGAAATTAGATTCTTTTTCAAATCTGGTATACGCCTAACATCACATAATGTTCTAACAGTACCATCATACATCTTAATTCTAACTTCACCAATACCAACAATATTGCAACATCTATCATCACCTAAATAGACAGAACCAAAATTAACTGACATGTATGTCGAAAACCACTCTCTGTTAGGCGTGATATGATAAGAGCATCCTAAATCAAGAATCCATGCATCCGTGAACTGAGTTGTCGAAATAGAAAGCATATCACCATCACTACAATTTGAATTATCATTCTGCACCACATTCACAGTTTTGGATGATGCATCATGTTTATCATTTGTCTGTCATTTGAACTTTGGACAGGCTCGCTTCATATGTCCTAGCTCCTTGCACTTGTAGCAATGAATCGTCTTTTTGACTTTAGACTTTGATCTAGAATTTTGTTTTTCAGAACCCTCATTCTCTGACTTCCTTCCACGGTCTTGATTACCCTTAATATATAAACCATCAGCGTGAAAGCTTTCCCCTGCATTCTGCTTTCGCTGGTTGTGAGCCAACAAAGCTGCAATAATCTCTTCAACTTTGATTGTTTCTTTCCCATACGTAAGAGTAGTCACCAGTGTTCATAAGAGGAAGGCAATGAACACAACAAAATTATTGCTCTGTCTTCATCCTCAACCTTCACATCAAGTTGAGCCAAATCAGTGATTATTTGATTGAAGGCATTCACGTGTTGTGCCAAATCGTGACCTTCCTGCATCTTCAGCCCATACAACCTCGACTTTAGATACAGTTTATTTGTTAGAGATTTGGACATTAATTGACTTTCCAATTTCTTCCATATTTTTTTGGAGACGAAAAATCCATTACGTGATACATAATCTCATCTGCTAAACATAATCATATGGTTCCAGTCGCTCGCTGTTGCAGTTCTTCCCAATTTTCATCCTCCATCAATGCTGGTTTTGCAGATCGTAAAGCCTTTAAAATCCCTTGTTGCGCTAACAGATCCTTTACCCTCGTCTGCCACAATCAGAAGTTACCCTCACAATTGAATTTTACCACTTCAAATTTTGCACCGGACATATCCATCTCAACCTGAAATCTGATACCACTTGTTGTGCAATCAGGCAAACGAACAGGAAATTAAACAAACAAGAACACATGATTTTAACGAGGTTCAGCAATGTGCTTACGTCCTCGAGGAGCAATGAGCGGCTGTTCTTTTTCTTATTAACTTTATAATACAATTAGGTTACTACATAATGAATATATAAGAGTAACCCTGGTACAATTACCAAAATACCCGTACCGTACCGGGGGCCACCCCTAAGCCCACTTAATCCTAGCCCACAGAATAACTCGAAACTCATTTATGTGGACAGATGCTCTCGCTCACTCCCGCTCCACTCCAGCATCTGTCCTTTATCAGTATATAAGCCATACTTAACAGGTACTCTCATCCTTTTCACTAAGAACTTCACCTCCATAAATTAAAGTGAAAGTTGATCGGTATGGAGATCGTTGGAGTTCAAGGACAATATACATAGACCATGGGGAAGAAAAAAGTAGGTGGCCAAATATACGAGGACCCCGAGATCAGCTTCTTCACCAACTGCTGGCCGACGATGATTAGCCCAGTATATTTGGCTTGCACACCAGAGACGATAGAGGCTTGCTATGATCATAATAAGTTTCATCGATTGATATGATTGTTTTCTGGTAGACTTTGTTGACTGCACTCTGAGAACAGGATAACAATATAATATTAGTTCCTCCGGGACCACACTCAAAGCCGAAAATAAGATGATCAAACAAACATATCAGATTTGAGATATAAGCACCTGTTGATGTAAATGAAGCCACCAATTAAACAAGTGCACAAGAGTCCAACAACCATGACAGCATCTGGGTTAACAGGTGCACGGTTTAACAACCAGCCAGTGCTCAATATCCAAGTATACATGGTCGACTTACCGTTTTCCTGTATATTTATATTTGCATAAGGTCAAAAAAATAATGCAAAAGAAATGATGAGTAGAAAATAAAGATAAGCTATGTCACTTGGAATTGGGTGTGAGTGTTGAATGCGGATGTGTCTGACACGAATATGCTCAATTTTCTTTAAATTTATTCCATGTATTTGGAGTATTCTTCGAGGGTCAATCTCATGTCTAGAAATGTGTTAGACACAGATGTCAGACACGGTACTTCAACAAAAACAAAGAGTCTGAGCAGCATAGAAAATAACACCTCCAACGGCGGTGAAATCATACCCTAACAACTCGTATTTTATTCGTGTACTTCACCATTTTTTTTCCAACAATTGCACTTCAAATAAGAAACTTGATAACCAAAAGTTGAGAATAATTTAACAAGATATGTTCATGTCACTCAGTCTAGTCATATAAAAAGGCCAACATTATTTAAATAAGAATACCGCTAACATGGCCAAACCAGATGGTCACTATCATGGTAAACCAGCAATATGGCAAGACGATAATTCAACTCTTTTTCATCATATCATCTAGCACCACGTGATACATGTGCAATAGAAATGGATAGAAACTAAGAAACTACACTAATTCATCTCAAAGAAGCTATAATAAAACAAATGAAATCATGCTCACAAAAGCATTTATTGCTAAGTAAGTGATCAAGTAAAGCATGAAAGCATAAATAGAGCAAAAACACAGCGGAAAGATCGAAATTCATAAATACCTCCAGTCATTGTTAAAACCGTATGCCAAATTGAGATGTGGTTGCCTACCGTCGAGTATGTCGGACCACCATTGAACACTTGAAACCACCCTAATAACGCCTCGAACCACCGTCGAATATAACAAATTTGACTACACGAAAACTCAAAATGCCAAGGATCTTCTAAGCACTTGAGAAACCTCACTAGATGGAATGGAATACTTTATGATTCTTGGTGCTTAGGGACCTTGTGTCAATGGGTATTTATAGGTGATTTTCCCATCAAAAATCACCAATTGATTTCAATTTCACAAGTCCACCATCACTTCCAAAATGTGAAAGTGGGATGTGTGTACCAATCATGCATTGAAAATGTATGTAAGTAGAGCATGAGTGAGAACGTGGGGATATCCACGAACCACATATTATGCAGTTTACATAAACTGCTTACATTCTCCCACTTGGTTCGTATTATCCATGAGTACTTAAAGTCAAGACATAATGTATGAATCATGGCGACATTTCCTCTTATAATTTTAGTAGTATCTTCCATGTATCACAATACATTAAGTCTTAACATTTTAGCCCATATACTTAATGAATAAACCTAATGTTTATTCTAGGTCCAAACTTTAGTGATATTTCTCGAAACAATTAACTTAATGTGTACACAACAAATATGAGAAATATCAAACTTTATAGAGATTCAATAGAATCATTCTTACAACGAAAATTTACAAAGTGGGAACAAGTCCCATAGTGACAACATGATCCTTATATTTATGTGGTGGCATGCCCTTAGTCAAAGGATCAGCTAACATATGCTCAGTGTTAATATGCTCAATGACCACTTTCTTTTCTTTAACACGTTCCTTTATGGCCAGATACTTAATGTTGATGTGTTTACTTTGACTTCCACTTTTGTTGTTCTTAGCCATAAAGACAACAACTAAATTGTCACAATATATCCTTAATGGCTTAGAAATTGAATCCACAAGTCTAAGCCCATAAATGAAACTCTTTAACTATACTCTATATGAGGTAGCCTCAAAACACAAAACGAACCCAGCCTCCATAGTGGAAGTGGCAGTCAATGCTGCTTGACGCTCCTCCAAGATATAGCTCCGCTGGCAAACATAAATATGTAACCTGATGTTGATTTACGTGAATCAACACAACTAGCAAAGTCTGAATCGGAGTAGCCAGTCACCTTCAAATGGTCAGATCGTTTGTATATAAGCATGTATCCCTTTTTCCCTTTGAGATACCTCAAAACCTTCTTTGCAGCTTTCAAGTGGTCCATACCCGGATTACTTTGATATTTTCCCAACATCCCAACGACAAATGCAATGTTAGGTCTTGTACAGACTTGAGCATACATCAGGCTTCCAATAACAGAAGCATATGGAATGTTTTTCATTTGCTCCCTCTCAAATTCATTCTTCGGGCATTGGTTCATATTGAACTTATCACCCTTCACGATAGGAGCAACACTAGGTGAACAATCTTTCATCCGAAATCTTTCTAAAACTTTACTGATATATGTTTCTTGAGATAAGCCTAAGACACCTTTATGTCTATCACGATGAATCTTAATGCCAATGACAGAAGATGCATCACCCATATCTTTCATATCAAAATTCTTAGAAAGGAATTGTTTCACCTCATGTAGCATACCCTTGTCATTTGTTGCAAGTAAAATGTCATCTACATATAGAATAAGGAAACAAATTTTCCTCCTACTAACCTTATGATATATACACTGATCCATGATATTCTCAACAAAACCAAATGAAGAGACAACTTCATGGAATTTCAAATACCACTGACGGGAGGCTTGTTTCAATCCATATATAGATTTCTTTAACTTACAAACCAAATTTTCACCATCACTAGATGAAAATCCTTCAAGTTGTTTCATGTATACCTCTTCCTCTAGGTCGCCATTAAGAAAGGTGGTTTTCACATCCATTTGTTTTAACTCAAGGTCAAATTGAGCTACTAATGCTAACACAATGCATAAGGAATCTTTCTTAGATACTGGACTAAAAGTCTCAGTGTAATCGATTCCTTCTGGCTGAGTGAATCCTTTAGCAACAAGTCTTGCTTTATATCTTTCTATGTTGCCTTTTAAGTCTTTTTTTGTTTTAAAGACCCATTTACATCCAATGGCTTTTACACCATCAGGCAATGGTACAAGATCCCAAACTTCATTGCTTTTCATAGAATTCATCTCATCCTTCATAGCATCATACCATAATGTTTATTCATTACAGCTCATGGCTTGTGAAAATGACTCGGGATCATTTTTAGCTCCAACGTTATAGTCAGATTCTTGTAAATACACAAAATAATCACTAGAAATTGATGATTTTCTTTCTCTAGTAGATTTTCTTAATGTTGAGCCAACATTTTCTTGTGGATCGTGTTGTTCAACTTGTTGTTCTGATTTTTCTTGAACAACTTGATCTACTGGAATATTTTCAGTAGGTTATGGAACTTCATTGATTGGTTTTTCAACACCCGATTGAGCTTGATGGGTGATATATATGATAACCAATCTCTCACTTGAAGTGGATGGTTGATCTATGGGTATTGAATCCCGAGATAGATCACTCCCACTAATTGAGTCATTCTCAAGAAATTTTGCATTTCTTGATTCCACAATTCTAGTGTTGTTAGATAGACAATAGAATCTGTAACCTTTGTACTTTTTGGCATATCGAATGAAATACCCACTAATGGTCCTTGGGTCTAGGTTTTTTTCTTATGGGTTATAAATTCTCACTTCAGACGGCCATCCCCATACGCGTATATGTCGCAAACTCAGTTTCCAACCTTTGAATAACTCAAAAGGTGTCTTTGGGAAGCATTGGTTGGAACCCGGTTTAACAAATACATAACCGTCTTGAGAGCTTCAACCTATAAAGACTTAGGAAGCTTAGAGCTACTAAGCATACTTCACACCATATCCATTAAAATTTGATTTCTTATTTTCGCAACACCGTTCTGATTAGGCGAGCCTGTCATGGTGTATTGTGCAACTATATTGTTGTCTTATAAAAACTTTGCAAATTGACCGGGTGCTTGTCCATCCTTAGTGTATCTACCATAATACTCACCACCTCTATCGATTCTTACAATCTTTATTTGCTTACCGCATTGTTTCTCTACTTCAGCCTTGAAAACCTTAAAGGCTTCTAATGCTTCACTTTTATGATGAAGCATGTAGAAATACATGAACCATGAGTAATCATCTATGAAAGTGATGAAGTATTTCTGACCTTGCACATCTATATCTGGGCAACATATATCAGAATGGATGATTTCCAATATGGTCGAACTCCTCTTGGTACCTTTCTTTGACTTGTTAGTCTGATTGCCCTTAATGCAGTCTACACAAGTATCATGGTCAGTAAAATCTAAGGTATTGAGTACCTCATCATTTACTAATCTTTTAATCCTTTCAATGGAGATGTGTCCTAATATTCGGTGTCATAAAGTATAGGAATCTTCATTTATAACACAACGTTTAGTACCAGTTTGAATGTGCATAACATTATGAGTGGCATTCTTTTGTAAATCAATAGAGTAAAGACCATCACATAAAATTTCATTTCCAACAATTTCAGATTTATAAAATAAATTGAAACCAACATTTGAAAAATTAAAACAATACCCCAAGGGTGCAAGTCTTGAAATGAAAATTAAATTTCTAGAAAAACTAGGAATATAAAAAGTTTTTTTTAAATTAAAACAAAGCCACTACTAAGAACTAATTCACAGGTCCCAATAGCTTCTACATGCGACTGCATCTTGTTTCCTGAATAGATGTGTCGCTTAGCTCCCACTAGTTCCCTCGGTTTTTTAATCCATGTAAGGAATTTGAGACATAGATTGTAGAACCATAATCAATTCACCATGTGTTATAATTAATATCAACCATATTTGACTCAAAGCAAACAAGTGAGATTGATTTACCTTTCTTCTCAAGCCAGCCCTTATATTTGACATAGTCATTCTTCATGTGTCCCTTCTTTTTACAAAAGAAACACATGAACTCTTTCTTTATGTCAGCTTGAGGTTGTATTTTAGTCTTCCCCTTTTGCTTGACTTGGACTGACCTCTTTACTTGAGTAACTGTCAGCGCACTCTCTCCCATCTCCAATATGAGCATACCCTCTTCTTGATCACACATGGTCAAAAGTTCATCAATAGACCATTTATCTTTATGTGTGTTATAAGAGATCTTAAATGGACCATATTGAGGAGGAAGAGTGTTCAATATATAATGCACCAGGAAAGATTCAGACATTTCAACCTCAAGTGCCTTAAGTCGAGCTGCCAAATCTCGCATCTTATTGATGTGATTACGCACACCTTTCACTGTAGTGAGCTTCAGCGATGTGAACTTCATGATTAGGGTGCTAGCTAATGACTTTTGACAAGTCTGAAACTATTTCTCTATAGTCGTTAATAGCTCTTTGACATTCTCATGATGCTCAATTGAGCCACGAACATCAGCAAGAACCTTGCTCTTAATGAACATAATACTTAAGCGATTGGATCACTCTCACTTTTCATATAGAGCAAGATCAGCCTGATTGCTGGTGTCAATGATATGTGGCTCAGATTTTCTTATAACATAGTCAATATCCATACACTCCAATTGAAGAAGAATACCCTCCTTCTAGAACTTAAAGTTCTCACTGGTTAATTCAGAGATATGTACTTTATTATCAGACATATTCATAGGTTGTAATGCTATAAAATAAATTGACATGCATGCTTAATATAAATTTGAGGCAAACATAAACTATAATTTACCAATGCAAATTATGTAAATAATGAATCTAGTGACATAAAAAATTCTCGTGGGCTAAATTTTTAATTCGATTATATTCATTTTATGATAGAATTATTTTCTATCCCTCATATAAAAATTATTAAATTTATTTTCATAACTCCTGTGGATAATTATAAAAATTTACCTAATAATTTTTACCTTAATAAGTTTTGTAATGGGATTTAATATCTAAGCTTTCCTTACGTGATTTTAACCTTAGTAATTTTATTTAATTAAAGATGTTGTGGCTAGTCTTTAACTAAATAAAATTATTAAAACCACTTAGCTAGGTATTAACCCTAAACTTTATTCAAAGTTGTTGCTAATTCATTATGCAACATTTTATGTCTAGTCCTTATGAGATCCTTACCGTAATTTTATTTAATTAAAGTTGTTGTGGCTAACTCTCTAATTAAATAAATTATTCGGATCCCTAGACATATATTCTATAGTTTTATTGCTTAATACCTTATGCAATAAGACTTAAAGTTTTATGTACCTAACTTTATGTATATAACTAATGACTAGATAAGTTATATATCATCTCTTAATTTAGGCACATATAATAATAATTTCTATTTTTTTAAAAATAAAATCATTAATAAATTTTAGAAATTAATTTAATAAAATCTTACGATTTTAAAACAAAAGCTAGCAACATAATTTTTCTCAAAATTTAAGAATTTGAATATCAACATGACATTTTAATTTTGAGAAACATATGAACTCTAAAACAACAAGACAGAGATTTAACCATGCTCGAATACCAAACGAAAGCATAAATCGAGCAAAAACGCCACGGAAAGATCAAAATTCATAAATACCTCCAGCCATTGTTAAAACCGTATGCCAAATTGAGACGTGGTTGCACCACCGTCGAGTACGTCGGACCACCGTCGAACACTTGAAACCACCCTAATAAAGCCTCGAACCACCGTCAAATATAACAAATTTGACTACACGAAAACTCAAAACGCCAAGGATCTTCTAAGCACTCGAGAAACCTCACTAGATGGAATGTAATACTTTATGATTCTTGGTGCTTAGGGACCTTGTGTCAATGGGTATTTATAGGTGATTTTCCCATAAAAATCACCAATTGATTTCAATTTCACACGTCCACCGTCACTTCCAAAATGTGAAAGTGAGACGTGTGTACCAATCATGCAAGTAGAGCATGAGTGAGAACGTGGGAATATCCACGAACCACATATTACACAGTTTACATAAACTGCTTACACATACATTTTTAACTCCCCTCTCCTAAGATTTTCATATTATAAGATCAGCCCTAATGTCCGTTTTCCGGAATCCGTTTTTAAGCACAAACCATGAAGCAATGAACAAACTTTTAACTTCTCAAGAGACCTTAATGATATATAGGCTATGCTAGCTAATGCCGATCCACACATACATTTTCTTAGCACCTAAGAGCCATCGAAACATAATTAAGCCGTTTCACAAAAAGAAACAAAATTGTCCATCCTCAAACATCGATTTCCAAATGCAAATTGTTTTGCTACCAATTACCGTAGAATACATAAATCAGATACACTTAGCCACATGACATAAAAAGGATCTCCAAAATTCACCTCAAATAAATGGTCAAGGAAAAAGTGTGATAAAGAACCAGCTGATATCAACAATAAGCATTGCTTCCTTGAGAGAGTGGCACCTGAAAAATAAACAAAACAGAACAAGCTCTGGCATTACAAATTGTTTGATGCAACTGAATCAAATAGTTTTAGCCAAGTAACTTGTTCACAAACAAAGGCAGACAACTCATTTGATGTTCAGCACCATTGTCATCAATCTAACAGCATTCGAATTCGAAACCACAGGAATTAACTCAAAAAGTTCACTAGAATCAGCATTCGAATTCAAAATTAACTCAAAAAGCTCACTCAAATCAAAACTCCATTGGATTTAATCATGTATACTTTACATATTAAAGCTCAAAACAGCTTAATTATGCCCAAAACAACAATATACTCCAAATTAATAAACAATAAAAACACAACCTACCAAAACTCCAGCTCAACCAACAGATCAATTACCAAAAACAAAGATAAAAAGAAACAATATAAGAAGAAATTCATCACCCTTATCCAATTTAAAATAAAAAACAACTCACCCCTGAAACAGAATCAAGAAGATTCCTTTGCACCAAAACAGTTGATGCCCAAGAGTAGAGAATGCATAAAGGGAGCCCCAGAATCAAGACATAATAAAAAGGGTGGTCGATTGAATCAGCTAAAGTTTAGGATTTAGGGTTTAATGTTAGAGTTTGTGGGTAGGGTTTAAGGAATTTGGGGTAGGATGTAAGTTTAAGATTTAAAATTTAGGGTTAAGGCTTAAAGTTTAAATTTTTAAGTGTTTTAGTGTTGGGCATAGAAATAGAAAAGAAAATCAAAAAGGGGCAGAGAGTTTTTATCTGGATAGGAACAGAGTCTATGTTTATTTCATGTAATAAAGTAATTAAAATATATGGTATATATATATTATTAACATATTTTTTTACCTTTAAATTAATACTCATAAAAAATTGTTTAATTTAAATTAGGGTAAACTACATAAATGGTCTCCAAATATGCTCTAATTATTTTTTGCATCCACCGACTTTAGAAAATAACAAATTGGTCCGACGTCGTTAAAATTTAACGGCTAATGACGTGACAGTTAATATAAATTGATATAATTACATAATTAGTCCTCGAATTCTATACTTATTTTATTTTGTCCCTAATTCTAAAAAATTAACCCTCATAATTTTAATAATCTATCAATTTAGTCCATCTTCTTTTCTATTTCTCCTCTCCTTTAGTTCTTCAATTCATTTCACCCCAAAATCCATTTAAGAGCCCCCCAAAAATATAGATTATGCATCTTTTTTCCTTGTTCTTAGTATAGTGCTAGGCTAGATTTCACTTATTCGCCATTTGAGAACGACAAATCTAGCCTAGCACTATACTAAGAACAAGGGAAAAAGATGCATAATCTATATTTTTTGGGGGCTCTTAAATGGATTTTGGGGTGAAATGGATTGAAGAACCAAAGGAGAGGAGAAATAGAAAAGAAGATGAACTAAATTGATAGATTATTAAAATTATGTGGGTTAATTTTTTAGAATTAGGGTCAAATTAAAATAAGTGTAGAACTTGAGGGCTAATTATGTAGTTATATAAATTTATACTAATTATCACATCATCAACCGTTGAATTTTTAACAACATCGGACCAATTTGTTACTTTTTTAAAGTTAGGGATTAGTTTGTAATTTCTGATAGTCGAGGAACGTAAAAAAGAACTAGAACATAGCCGGGAGACCATTTATGTAGTTTACCATTTAAATTATAACATAATTATAATTTAAAATGGATAATTATTTGATACACCGGCGGTGGAAACTTTTAGTTTCTACAAGCGTCTTAGTTTTAGAGATTAGGGACTTAGTTTAAGGTGTAGGATTTGGGGGTTTAGTAGTTTAGAATTTAGTGATTGTCAATAGAATTTAGGGTTTATGATTAGAATTTAGGGTTTATAGGTTAAAACCTAAATCCTCAACATATTACTCTAAAACCTAAACCCTAAATCATAACTTAAACCTCTAAATTCTAACCATTACCCCTAAATTTTAAACCCCTACACCTAAACCCATAAACCCTAAGCCCTAAATTGGGTCCTTAAACCCTAAAACTAAGGCACTTGTAAAAACTAAAAGTTTCCATGCCAGTATATTGGATATAAATCCATTTTAAACTATAATTTTATAAGGGATTAATATTTGATACATTGTCAATGTAAAAAAAGTTTACACAAGCATGCATATTTTCAGGCCTAAATCTAAAATATAAATTTCTAACCTTAAACCCTAAAAATATAACCATAACCCTAAACCTTAAATTCTAATCATGAATCCTAAATTCTAAACCCTACAACCTAAACCCCTAATATCAACCTTAAACTAAAACCCCAAACCCTTAAATAACCCCACTTGTGGAAACTTTGTTTTCCACCGCCAGTGTATAGGATAATAATCTTTTTATAAATATAAGGCTTACCTGTTAGAAAGGTTCCTAACATATTCTTTTTTTTAATTTGGTGTCTAACGTTTATTCTGGGCCATTTTGGTGCCTAACGTTTGATTCCGTAACTCAAACCAGGTTTTTTGTGGTAGACGTTAACATTTTTTATTATCCAATAAAAACTCGACATGTGACATATTTTTGGTATTTTTTATTTTTTAAAATAAAAAATCTTTAATAAAAAAATCAAAATCTTTAATTTCTCTAAAACGCCCAAACCCAAGCCCTAAATCCCTAAATTCATCCCCCTACCACCGGCTACCTTTACCTTCGTCGGACCTCCACAATTGAAAACTCCATCATCCCGTCGTCGAAAATCGGTGTATGAATCGTCGATTGCACCATCAACGAAAATCTAACAATGGAAAAAGAGAGATCGATTGGGCTTTTGACTGAAAGCTAGAGGGTGGGGGATGCTGAATGGTAAACCACTAACATGTGGGGATACCAGACGGTGAGGGAAATTTTATTTGAGGGTTTAATTGAAAGAAATTAAAACTTTGAGGTTTTTAAGAAATTAAATAAATAAAAAATCAGGCCAAGTGTCATGTTATAATTTGATAACAATATTTCTTAACGATCATTGATGAAAAAACTTAATTTGGGCTACGGAAGAAAGTGTTAGGCACTAAAGTGGCCCGGAATAATTGTTAGGCACTAAACTGGAAAAAAGGTATAGGTTTCGCTCATTTCTAACGGTTAAGCCTAAATATAAATGTAATATTTAGGGTAAATTATAATGGTGTTCATTGAACTTTCAGGACACTTTAAATAATTATTTAGGTCATTTAGTTATAGGTTTGGTAACAAACATATCACTCTTCTACAATTGAGTCACTCATAGATTTAGGAACAAACAAGTCGCTTTTTTAAAAGTAACAATTAAGTCACTCAATTTTAGGTTTAAAAACAAATATGTCACTCAATTAAAATTTTGTGACTAACAAATCATTTCGCCATTAAAATTAGGGTTGGTATAATAACAATTTAGTCCCTGAAACTTATGCATTATATTTGTAATCATTAATTTTGTCCAGTTAACCCGTTTTTACGTTTTTGCAATAAAAAAAAGGGCTTTGTTTAACTTTAACTATTTCATATATGTACATGGTTATCTTTAGAACTCAAAAAATTTAACTACTAGTCCTAACTTTAATTAATTATCCATACACCTATCATATATTTGTTATAGTATGTTATTGTTCTTCTTTTTATCTTTAACATAACTATCATTAGTACATAATAGCGATATATATGTATATATATATGATGCCATTTCTCTTTTATCTATTGTTATTGTTATTTATTATTAATTGTAGTATTATTAATATTTATGTTGTTAAAATCAGGAAACAAAATATATATACTAAGTTAATTTTAAACATAAGCCCCACTTTATTTAAATAAAACCGGCCGGTCTATATATAAACCCATATTAAATAAGTAGCCATTGTTCATAATTTCAATCCACGTATAACATACATTAAGTCCATTTATAAATTTCAAGGCCCATTTACAAATAAACATATACAAATTTACGACCCGATAGGCTCAAACTTATGAAAGGAAACCTAAATTTTTCATTCTCTTCCGCGCAGCCGTCTATGAGCCTTTGGATCGAATCCAATTCGACGGTTCTGATTGCACCAGGAGCGCCCTTTCACCTCCCACGAGCTCGCGCGTCCAACCCTCCACCTTCCCGCACACGCCTACGCGCCGACTCTTCAAATCCCCCACTTGCGCGTGTGCCAACTCCATCTCCACGCAGACAGATCCAACGGCCACCAGTAGACCTTGCTTCCCAAGCTTATTCTCTCTGGTCCCCTCGCCCGATCGAGCGGCCACGATACTCAAGGGGACATGAAGGACGATGCCAGAAGAAGTTCGCCGTCTGCCATCTGACTTCTCTTCCGAGCTGTTCATCACATGCAAGAGAAAAAAGAGAATTAACACATATCATGGAACAAATCGGCAGAATTAGAGAAGGCATTGCAATGTCAGAAATACCAGAAAGCAACCAATAGGAAATTTTAGATTTCTATTTTCCCTTTTAAATACATGTAATATTAGGATGAATATATAGAGCCCTAAAGATAATTGTAAAAGGAATAGGAGAACATTGGAAATTGAAAACGGAAGCAAAAAGAATTTTTGGGATTTCAGAGGTATCATCTCTTTCTCACTTCGAAGCATTTACGCATAGAAACTAAGGTTTAGTTGTTTTACCTTTAGAATCAATTCATCTTCTCTTCGACCGCTTCATCTTCCTCACCTGCAACAAGCCCCAGCCCTCAGGGCATTGTGGTGAGTCAGAGGAGGATGAGAATAGGGGTTGGGGATCTCGTTTTTGAAACAAAATGGGGATTATTGAATCAATTTTAAAAAATAGATGGGATTTTAGGGTTTTTCGGTGTTTGTAAACGAAGGTTTATCAAGGTTTTCCTTTTAAATTAAGGCAGATTTAGGGTTAGATCGAGGTTTAAGGAAGAAAATGGTGTTTTTTGTGTTTGGGTTCGCCGGCCACCGTCGAACATTGGCGGCACGGTATACGGCCGTCGGTTTGGAGATGAGGATGGTTTTTGGGTTTGAAGATGAACACCATGGCGGCGTTTATCCCTGGCTGGCGAAGGTTGAGAGAAGGGGCTTATCGTTTTTTTGCCATTTTTAGCTAAAAAATAATTTTTATACGTTTTTAAAAAATATAAAATGGTTTATTTAATTTTAAGGCCCTCCGCCCTTTTGAATTATCACTCGTAGCCATTCTACTTTCGATAATTACACTCCATGTCCTTTTTTAAAAATGGGTTAATCCCTTTTGAACCCTTCCACTCTTTGATAATCGCATATAAGGGTCTCCGCCTTTCTAAATCTCTACTGTAATCTCCGAGCTTTCATAATCCTTGTTGTTTTGTCTTTTATGTATGTATTTATTTAATTTTAACGCTAGTTTTCCTTTATTTCAGTCATTAATTTTAGCCTCCTTTTGATGAATGTATGAAAATTGCAAATGTGACTTGTATATAATGTGAGATATGATACGTGGCTCATAAGTACTTAATATGGTTTTTTCATATAGTATACGGTTTTACATAATATATAATATATTGATTTCTTTATAAATGATATATGTTTTAATGAATATTTGCATAAATAATATATAGATTTAATGCCTATTACTTGTTTTACGTATTATATAATGTATAGTCTAAATGAAGATCTTTATATAAGTATATACATATATGTTTGTTTTTACGTGTACATAATTTAGTTTGCTTTTGATATTTTTGTTGTTTAGCTTTTTTAGCCTAAGTTTAAGGTTAGTTTAAGGTTTTTTAATTTAGTTAATTTAAAGTGGGCGCTCAGCTTATAGGGGCATATTCTTTAAATTAATTAAATTAATTTATGATTAGTTGTTTAGAGCCGTAGGTAGACCTAAGGTTCGAATTAGTTTAGTGAATTTAAATTTGCCCTTGTATTGTTGGGATAAATGTTAAATTCATTAAACTAATTGAACGCATCTTAATTACCTCTAAGATAAAATTGACAATTGGGCTTAAATAGACATTTAATTTGAAATCATGATTAATTAACTTGATTTGTTTTGAATAGTACCCTTGGCTTATTGGGGCACTAGTTTGAGATTGATCAAGATAATTATCATGTAAAATATAATCCATAATTTATTAGGGTATTTAGTCTTTAGGGCCAATGGATTTAGGGTTAAATATTAGAATCATTTAGTTAATAAATAGATCACTAATTGGATTTCCTTAATTTGGGCCTTTAGATTAGGGCTTTGGTGGGCGTTTTGTGTGTTTATTTTTAAGCTTTTTTTGTGACATACATTTTAATTGTCATTCATATGACCCCTTCATTTTGATTACTCGTTAATTAATTTAAACCATAAAAAATAGAGGTATTTATTCATTTTGGTATTTGTGTCGTAACAATCCAAGCTTAAAAGATGTTGACCAAATACTTGAATTAATCATTATCGTCTCAAGGTAAATATTAAAAGTTGACAAAACCATTACGTCATATCTTAACTGTTTGCACCATGCATAAAGGTGACGCACGAGATTCGAACTATAAATTAACACGGCAGTCAGGCTTATATGATGTCAGATTAATATATGGTCTGATGTATCGTCAAACTTATTAATTAAATCTCCAATTAATTTGAACCCACAAATCTGATTAAGCCCATTCAATTAAAATCAATTTTCAAATTGGTACACCTAATTAAACTCAATCCAAATTATGACAATTTCCTTCGATTTAAAGCAACAAATATTTTGGTATCGGTTTTCGAGCGTGTTGGGGGTGCTAATCCTTCCTCACGTGTAATCAACTCCCGAACCCTTTCAAAATGAATCTATAGTTTTGTGGTGTCCAGCCTACCTTATCTAAGTGGCCGGCGGCGACTCCCCGTTTTTATTGTTTTCAAAAGATTACGATTTTTTCAAAAGAAACCCTTTAAACTAAGATTTCAAAAGTGATTTATGGGATAATTCGTATCGATAGATTTTCTAAAGGAAAATCACACTTATGTTTAAAAGAAATGAAAAAAACGTCATCATAGCATGGCGACTCTGCTGGGGATCGAATTTGTTTTTACAAAGCAAAAGAGAGTTAGGCCAAAAAATGTTTGTTGCTTTTAATGTTGAAAAATTGTTGGAATTTTAATTGATTTTAATGAGGTTGATTCTTTCTTGAAAATGTGACTTTAATTGCACGGGCTTTGATAATTGATGGCCTTCGAATTAATTCTTCATTTAATTTCTAAGGAATCACCGACATGTGTTGCACCCTGTCCATCAAGCTCTATACCCGAGCTCTATCCCTTAAGTGGGAGTGAAACGTCTATACCTACGTGAGTAGCCCTCCACGGGTTGGTAATGCACTTCCGGAATCCACACCTTTAACATGCGAGCAGCCCTCCACGTCACAAGATCGTGCTTCCCTTGAACCGAAACCAGTTCGCAAGCTTGTAATGGGCCAAAATTGGGGTTCTCGTTGCCTTAGTAGATGATAGGATAGGATCGGGTACCTTTAATTAGAACCGAACCCATGTGTGAGAATCTATGAAGCCCACCCCGTTAGAGCCATGCAGATAACCATAGCGTATCAGAATTCATGCGGATATGGTTTTCTTTTATATGCTTGTTTTTCGCTAAATCTGTTTATATTTATCGTTTCTCATTTTCAAGTTTATTGTTCATTTCATGACTAACTTTTTCCTTGTTTTTTCCCTTTTTCTTTACTTTTATCTTGCATATTATGCCATAATCATGAAGAGCACATTGAGTTGGAAATAGTTTGAAGTTAAAGACTAGATTAATGGGTGACTTGATTCATAGCAATGATGAAAAGAATTCTGAGGTACAAATATGGTCGGGAAGTAAACAACTACATGATGGAGATAGCATTTTTACCGGTTTCAGATCAGCAATGGCATCCCATACGTTCATGAACACCGAGTTCAATGATGTATCCGAATTAAAGCGTTTGGGACAGTTGGGATTTTGAAATGAATGACATTTTCAAGAAAGAGTATGGCGACATCGCGTGTTTGTTAAATATCCCGATTGACCAATCCCTCTTGCAAGCTTTGGTGGGGTTTTGGAACTCAGCTTATAGTTGCTTTACAATTGGTAACCTTGATTTGACCCCTACGATCGAAGAATACCAAAACCTTTTAAACTGTAAGAAGATCGACAAGAATCGGGTATACTCTAAGCCTAACAAGAATAAACCTTTTCGAGGAAAGCTTGTTAGAATCTCGAACACATTGTTGTCTTGGGTCAAACAGCTAGTCACCACTTGGAACATTAAGGAGTATCTCAAGTGGAAGGGAATTCTAGCCTTAGCTTCCATTCATCCTGTAGGCCGAGTCCAGCGAAACCTCTTTGCTTTGTTGATTTATGGGTTGGTACTCTTTCCTCGAGCGTTAGGGCTTATTGACCCGGCAGTTTTAGACTTATTTGATCGTTTGAATGGCGGAACAAACCTAGTACCTGTGATTTTGGCCGAAACTTTCTGGTCTTTAAGGTTTTGTCGATAGCATGGTGGAGGTCGTTTTCAAGGATGCTCACAACTCTTGACAGTTTGGTTCTACAGTCACTTTTGGTCCAATGTTAATTTCTCAAGGCCTCTCTACGATGGAAAATTCTCACCGTTAGAGGAATTTTTGCAAAAAGGGGACTGGCAAAACAAAGATTCAAAGAGGTTTGGTTAGATGTTCTCCGCAATTTAAAAGAATGGGACATAGTTTGGAGAGATCCATAGTTATTAACGAGGAACATTCTTTATAGATGTAGGGTACACTCTGGGTACCACTACTTGGGCTTTGGGGGCATATGGCTTATGCACCCCTTCTAGTTTTGAGACAATACAGTTCAAAGTAATTCGTGCCGGCCACCAAAGGTTTAAATGAGTTCAACATGAATTATGAAAAGGATAAAGGCTACAAGGTGGTGGTATTGAATAATTCTTTGACTTGGAGCAATGCCAGACGGGTCAAGATCATGAATGCTCCATACATGGTCACCCCGAGTATGAAGAATGGCAGTTTAATCGCATTAACGACAATATTCCTCAGTTGAATCTCAATGAAGGAAGATCTATGAAGGAGATATTGTCCACGCTTCCTACCGAATCTGAATTAATGAGAAAGCAACTTGAAGAAGAGCAAAAGAAGTACCTCAAGCTCGAGGAGAAATCCCACCTAGAAAAGTTCGACTTCGAATTAGAGAAGACACAGTTTGAAGGAGTGATCAAAGGCCTACAAAGAGAAAATGATGAGTTGGGACTCGAGCTCAAGATGGAGAAGGAAGAGATTCAGAAGCTTAAAAGACTAAAAAAAGTAAAAGAGTCGAGGAAAGTAGACCAAGCGAGGGGTTAGAGCTCTGATTTAAAGAAGAGAAAGCACGAGCCGAGAACTATAAGAGGATGTATCTCGAGCACAAGGATCGAGTTCTCACTTTAACCCAAGAAATGAAAAATCTACGAACCTCCCATTCAAGAAAAATCGAGAAAGAACATAACTATCATACATTAAGTGTATTTGTTATAGTATGTTATTGTTCTTTTTATCTTTAACATAACTATCATTAGTACATAGTAGCGATATATATATATATATATATACATATGTATATATATGATGCCATTTCTCTTTTTTCTATTATTATTGCGATTTATTATTAATTGCAGTATTATTAATGTCTATGTTGTCAAAATCAGGAAATAAAATATATATACTAAGTTAATTTTAAACATAAGCCCCACTTTATTTAAATAAAATCAGTCTATATATAAACCCGTATTAAATAAGTAGCCATTGTTTATAATTTTAGTCCATGTATAGCATAAATTAAGTCCATTTATAAATTTCAAGGCATATTTACAAATAAACATATACAAATTTACGACCCGATAGGCCCAAACTTATGAAAGAAAACCTAAATTTTTCATTCTCTTATGCGCAGCCGTCCATGAGCCTTTGGATCGAATCTAATTCGACGGTTCCGATTGCACCAAGAGCGCATTTTCATCTCCCACGCGCCTCGCGTCCAACCCTCCACCTTCCAGCACACGTCAACGCGCCGACTCTTCAAATCCCTCACTCGCGTGTGTGCCAACTCCATCTCCACGCGGACAGATCCAACGGCCACTAGTGAACCTTGCTTCCCAAGCTTATTCTCTCTGGTCCCTTCGCCCGATCGAGCGGCCACGATACTCAAGGGGACATAAAGGACGATGCCAGAAGAAGTTCGCCGTCTGCCATCTGACTTCCCCTCCAAGCCGTTCATCACATGCAGGAGAAAAAAGAAAATTAGCACATATCAGGGAACAAATCGGCAGAATCAGAGAAGGCATTGCTATGTAATATCAGGATGTATAGATAGAGCCCTAAAGATGTATAGATAGAGCCCTAAAGATAATTTTAGATTTCTATTTCCCTTTTAAATACATGTAATATCAGGATGTATAGATAGAGCCCTAAAGATAATTGTAAAAGGAAGATGAGAACATTGGAAATTGAAAACGGAAGCAAAAGGAATTTCTGGGATTTCATAGGTATTATCTCTTTCTCGCTTCGAAGCATTTACGCATAGAAACTAGGGTTTAGTTGTTTTACCTTTAGAATCGGTTCATCTTCTCTTCGACCTCTTTATCTTCCTCGCCGACAACAAGCCCCAACCTCCGGGGCATCGTGGTGAGTCGGAGGAGGATGAGAACAGGGATTGGGGATCTCGTTTTCAAAACAAAAGGGGGATTATTGAATCGATTTTAAAAAATAGATGGGATTTTAGGGTTTTTGGCTTTTGTAAATGAAGGTTTATCAAGGTTTTACTTTTAAATCGAGGCGGATTTAGGGTTAGATCGAGGTTTAAGGAAGAAAAATTGTGTTTTCTTTGTTTTTGGGTTCGTCGGCCATATTCAAACGACGGTTGGCGCGGTGTACGGCTGTCGGTTTCTGGAGATGAGGGTGGTTTCTGGGTTTGAAGATGAACGCCACGGTGGCGTTCATCCCTGGCTGGCGAGGGTTGAGAGAGGTTTATCTTTTTGCCGTTTTTTTGCTAAAAATGTTTTTATACGTTTTTAAAAAATATAAAATGGTTTATTTAGTTTTTAGCCCCTCCGTAGCCATTCCACTTTCGATAATTACACTTCAGTTCCTTTTTTAAAAATGGGTTAATCCCTTTTGAACCCTTCCGCCCTTTGATAATCGCATATAAGGGTCTCCGCCTTTCTAAACCTCTACTGTAATCCCCGAGCTTTCATAATCCTTGCTGTTTTGTCTTTTATGTATGCATTTATTTAATTTTAACGCTGGAATTTAGTTTTCCTTTATTTCAGTCATTAATTTTAGCCTCCTTTTGATGAATGTATGTTAATTGCAAATGTGATTTGTATATAATGTGCGATATGATACGTGGCTCATAAGTACTTAATATGGTTTTTTCATATAGTATACGGTTTTACATAATATATAATATATTGATTTCTTTATATATGATATATGTTTTTTAATGAATATTTGCATATATAATATATAGATTTAATGCCTATTACTTGTTTTACGTATTATATAATGTATAGTCTAAATGAAGATCTTTATATAAGTATATACATATATGTTTGTTTTTACGTGTACATAATTTAATTTGCTTTTGATGTTTTTATTGTTTAGCTTTTTTAGGCTAAGTTTTAGGTTAGTTTAAGGATTTTTAATTTAGTTAATTTAAAGTGTGCGCTCGGCTTATAGGGGCATATTCTTTAAATTAATTAAATTAATTTAAGATTAGTTGTTTAGAGCCGTAGCTAGACCTAAGGTTCAAATTAATTTAGTGAATTTAAATTTGCCTTTGGCTTATTGGGATAAATGTTAAATTCATTAAACTAATTGACTTGGCATATTAGGGCACTAGTTTAAGATTGATCAAGATAATTATCACGTAAAATATAATCCATAATTTATTAGGATATTTAGTCTTTAGGGCTAATGAATTTAGGGTTGAATACTAGAATCATTTAGTTAATAAATAGATCACTAATTGGCTTTCCATAATTTGAGACTTTTAGGTTAGGGCTTTGGTGGACCTTTTGTGTGTTTGTTTTTAAGCTTTTTTGTGATATCCATTTTAATTGTCATTCATGTAACCCCTTCATTTCGATTACTCGTTAATTAATTTAAACCATAAAAATGAGGTATTTATTAATTCTGATATTTGTGTCGTAACAATCCGAGCTTAAAGGATGTTGATCAAATACTTGAATTAATCATTACCGTCTCAAGGTAAAAATTAAAAGTTGACAAAACCATTACATCATATCTTAACTGTTTGCACCATGCATAAAGGTGACGTACGGGCTTCGAACCATAAATTAACACGGCAGTCAGGCTTATATGATGTCGGTCTAATCTATGGTCCGATGTATCGTCAACTTTATTAATTAAATTTCTAATTAATTTGAACCCACAAATCTGATTAAGCCCGTTCAATTAAAGTCAATTTTCAAATAGGCACACCTAATTAAATTCAATCCAAATTATGACAATTTTCTTCGATTAAAAGCAACAAATATTTTGGTACCGGTTTTCGGGCGTGATGGGGGTGCTAATCCTTCCCCACGCGTAATCAACTCCCGAACCCTTTCAAAACGAATCTCTGATTTTGTGGTGTCTGGCCTATCTTATCCAAGTGGCCGGTGGCGACTCCCCGTTTTTATTGTTTTCAAAAGATTACGATTTTTTCAAAAGAAATCCCTTTAAACTAAGATTTCAAAAGTGATTCATGGGATAATTCGTATCGAAAGATGTTCTGAAGGAAAACCACGCTTATGTTTAAAAGAAAGGAAAAAATGTCATCACAATATTAAATAGATTCTAATTCGAAATAATTCAATAAACCTAACCCTTCATATTAAAAAATTTGGCATTGCTCCATCCTGACACATCATTTAACCACTTACCAAACTCCATAATATTGTCCATCAATCTGATAATCAATAGATGTGATAACTCAACAAACACGATCACTTCACTATTGGACAACTGACAAACTAATAGAATAGACAGATTATGACATTAACGCCGCATGTTAGTAGACACAGCCACTTCACTTATGAAATTTTTAAATAAAATGGTAAGTTTATTGAATTATTCTGAATTATGACCAAATTAATAGAATTTATAAGTTTTAGGGACTACAATTGCTATTATACCAATCTCTTATTTCAATTTTAATGACAAAGCGACTTGTTTATCACAAAATTTTAATTGAGTGACATGTTTGTTGTTGAACTTATAACTAAGTGACTTGTGGTGTAATTTAACCTTTTAAAAAATCACCCCTATAAAGTTTTGGTAGGAAAGGGCGTGGGTTGAAATCACATTCTCTACAAACTTCAAGTTTGATATATATATATATATATATATATATATATATCTTTTTTGCAGTTTTCAAATGGTATTTATGGTTTTCAAACCGAGAAAAGAGGGATATCAACTGTGCGATTGGACAATGGACATAAAAACTTAGAACATAACAACAGGTTCCTAGTTTCCTCCGAGAAACAGAGAGTGAGATTCTCAACTAAAAACTCAAATCCAACAAAACTACAAACCAAACCAACGATCAAGATTTAATCACAATTGGCTTCCAGGTTCTGTCTTCTGTAAGAACTTTGAATCCTTCATTCTCAACTGTTTTTTCATTTCCCGTATATAATTTTCTAAAATTCTTAATTCAATCATTTTCTTCATGTGGTTTTTGATAGAAAATGTGGGTTATTTTCGTTTTAATGCATTCTTAATTTATACATAATTGTCAGCTTCGATCCATTCAAAAGCTCCAACCCTTTGCTTCGCATTGTCATTAAAGCTTTGGCTTTTCATTGAATTTTGTCCAATCTACTTGATAACATTTGATGTTTTCTTTACTATCAACCAATGCAATTTAATGTAGCAATAGGTTCAATATACATGAGTTATTAGTTCATTTTAGGTATAGCCTTGAGAATCGATTACTCAGTTTAGATACTCGAGTCTCTAATCAAAGTGTCGCCAATAACAATAGTCAATATAGTACCAAGTACCTGGTCAAATCCCTCTTACTGTCGCCAATGGCCAATAACAATACTTTCCTCCTACTGTCGCCAATTAGGGACCAATGTTCCGGAACGTAGTCCACCCCAACGATGAGCTCTATAGACTCTATGACATGCCAATTATATATAAGACCGACTCGAGACCAAGGCTTACAATAGTTATCACTTTCAATCAATTAGAAGCATGATTCAATTCAATGTGCACATTTTGTGCCAATATCCTCTTTTTATTCGAATAGGGCTCAAGCCAATACCAATATCAATGTTTCAATATTCAATGAAGGTGTGTCAACAATATGTCATTAAACAATGAATTGAATTACTCCTATCTATAACATCATGCTTCATTTCAGGATAGTTCAATTAGGCAATAAGCATATCATGTCTATCAATAACAATTCAAACATGCTTCAGAATCAAGTAACCACTCAAAAGAGAACTTACCTTGCTAATGCTCCATAGCAAGTTCATTATAAAGAGCACTTTTCTTGTATGTATGCTTGAACTTGTCAACTAGTTTAGCTAATCAAGGCTTTTTGAGTAGGTTATTTTGTTTGATAAATCCAAATCTCTTCATACATACATATTGATTTGATCAAGCTGATTGTTTTTGTTTTTTCTTTTTTATTCTAGGTAGTTGTTTTTGAGGTTGATCATGGCAACTAAAGAGAACCCCGGTGAGCTAAAAACGAGGAGGCCGATGTCTCTGTCTATTTTGATAGTGGTTGGTCTCTGTTGTTTCTTCTACATGTTGGGTGTGTGGCGGCGCAGCGGATTCGACAAGATAGCCTCGGCTATCACCAGAAAAACTGATTGCACTCATCATGTTGGTGGTGATGCTGTGAAAGTCACTGATGATTCAGACGTACCGACCAAAGAGTTCCAACCATGTGATGATAAGTATATTGGTTACACACCATGTCATGATCAAATGAGGGCAATGAAATTTCCCCGAGAAAATATGATCTATAGGGAACGGCATTGTCCGCCTAAGAAAAGAAGTCGCATTGCCTCACTCCGGCGTCTAATGGGTATGCGACCCCGTTTCAGTGGCCGCAGAGTAGGGACTTTGTGCACTATGCAAATGCTCCTTATAAGAGCTTGACAGTTGAGAAGGCCGTGCAGAACTGGATACAATATGACGGTGATGTGTTTAGCTTCCCAGGTGGAGGAACACAGTTCCCTCAAGGAGCGGATACGTATATTAATCAACTTGCATCTGTGATTCCGATAGAAAACGGGACGGTCCGAACTGCATTGGATACTGGATGTGGGGTAAGCGAATGTTACATCAGGTTATATGCATTCAGCTGTTAATCCTGGCGAATTGAATTGTTTGATGACTGCAAATTGTAGTAATCTCTGGCATGGTGTTTTGGTTGCAAGTCTCGGTGCATATTTGTTCAAGAAGAATGTCATAACAATGTCGTTTGCGCCGAGAGACTCTCATGAATCACAAGTTCAATTTGCTTTGGAAAGAGGTGTTCCGGCTGTTATTTGAGTGCTGGGAACTATAAAGACGCCATTTCCTTCAAGGGCCTTTGACATGGCTCACTGTTCTCGTTGTTTGATTCCGTGGAGTAAAAAAGGTGAGCATAAAAATTGATAAAACAATCTGGACTTCTGATATTTCAATGCAGTCCAGGTTTAAGGCCACTCTTATAGCATAATAAACATCATTTTATACCATTGTTATTGGACATCTTTCTGCAGGTGGAATGTATATGATGGAAATCGATTGAGTTCTTAGACCTGGTGGTTACTGGGTGCTTTCCGGTCCTCCGATCAACTGGAGGAACAATTACGAATAATGGCAACGTCCTGAAAAGGAACTGAAGAAGGAACAGAGGAAAATTGAACTGACTGCACTACTCCTTTGCTGGGAAAAGATTCGAGAAATCCGGGAGATTGCTATTTGGAGAAAAAGAACAAATTACAATTCATGCTGCAAGAATGATCCGAAACCTGCTTATTGTGTAGGAAATCCTGATGATGTCTGGTATAACATTCATGCCGTTCACTCTTTCTCCTTTTAACAGTCGAACATAAGCTCTTTGGCTGAACGGAAATGACACTTTCCGGATATGTTTAATGAACCATGCGATTACTGCAGCAAATCAAAGCTTTTCTAGGATTTGAGCATGAAAATCTTCAGAACCAACTTTCAGATCTCTCTATTTTTGTTACTCTCTGAATTGCCGCATGCTATTCTTCTAAGTTCTAATGGTACGTGGTCGAAATAACTTTGTCTATCCTGTGCCATTGTTTTTATGGAACATAGGTACAAGAAAATGGAAGCATGTGTAACACCATATCCGGAGACAACTGATCCAGATGATGTTGCTGGTGGGGATTGGAAACCATTTCCTGAGAGGCTTAATGCGGCCCCCTTCAGAATATCTAGTCATTCAGTCTCCGGAGTATCTGTTGAGGCATATCAGGACGATAAGTCCTTATGGGAGAGGCGTGTGGAAGCTTATGAGAAAGTTAACAGTATTATCGACTCGGGGAGGTATCGCAACATCATTGACATGAATGCTGGTCTAGGAAGTTTTGCTTCTGCCCTCGAATCTCCGAAACTGTGGGTAACGAATGTTATGCCAACTATAGCTGAGAAAGACACACTGGGAGTTATTTACGAACGCGGATTGATTGGCATATATCATGACTGGTAAACTCATGACATTTATCTTCCACTTTTCTGATTGCTCTCCTATTATTATTTCTTAAATTTGATTTGATCTGAGTAATCATTAAAGTGGGATTTGTTACATGTTCAATTGTTCCTATACTTTTGGTCTTCCTTATTGTTTTCTGGCATTGTTAACACAGATCCTACTTCAGTTCGGTACTGTTTTTCGTTCCCGAGCCAAAATTATCTTAGTAGTATGCTACTCCAGATTTCGTTTTCTTCTCCGCTTTTTTTCTTTTTTCTTCAGCAAGATTCGAATCCGTGTCCAACCATTCTCTTTTTTCTACATTTATGGACTGAGGTAAGTCCCAGGGCACATTTTTTCTAAGCAATAATTTCCTCAAAATACTGCATATAAGTGTAGAAAGACCGAAAGATTATCTGTTAATAGTACTTCAGAACTCACAGTCAATTACCTGGAATGCAAGCCTATTATTTCAATCGTCGATTTACTGCAGAACATGGTGGAATCATCTACATAATTCTAACAGTTCCGCTTCTTCTTTTCCATTTCTTTCCTGTATTTATGTTGTCTGGCCTTTGTGTTCTTCGATTTAGGCAGATTTGGGGGTTTCAGTAAGGTAGACAGCATGTTGGGATTAAATTTCTCTAATTTTTCTCACCAGGATTCTGCAGGCTTTATCTTCCTTGCTTGCTTGTGCTTGTCTTTCTTTTGACAGGAGTGCCGAGAATTTGTGTCAATGGCACCGAAAAGACATCTAAGATACTACGAATGAATTGTTGATGCCCTGGGATCTTGGTGCTTAGGATATTAACTTTACGAATGAGAACGAATGAAATGAATGTCAGTTATAAATCTTGCAAACTATGTCTGCAATGCCAGAGTTGTTGTTTATATATATTTCCATATCCATGTTCGAAACTTTTGTTCCGCCGCATTGTCTACGCACTGTTACCGAAGTTCAAGTCGAGTCACTACAGATTTGAAACATGTTTTCCGTAATGGTTTCCGTGATCAGACAATTACAGTTTTTTTATCCCAGGTGTGAAGCTTTCTCGACATATCCTCGGACTTACGATCTCATACATGCCAATGGTGTATTCAGCTTGTATAATGAGAAGTAAGTCTTCGCCCTAATACTAATACCTCAGTGGTTTGGATATCCAAACGTAAAAAATCTCGAGTACATTTGCGTGTTTATTGTTGCAGATGCAAAGCTGAAGACATTCTTTTGGAGATGGATAGAATTCTACGGCCTGAAGGGGCAGTCATAATCCGCGATCAAGTTGACGTGCTAAACAAGGTAAGGAAAATTGCAGGAGGAATGAGATGGGATACAAAAATGGCGGATCATGAAGACGGTTCCCTCGTGTCGGAAAAGGTACTTTTTGCAGTGAAAAAGTACTGGGTTTCCGGCGAAAACATCACAGCATCAACTAGGTGAGCGGATTGTTAAGGCAAGGAAGGTACAGACTGATGCTAACCTGAACTTAACTGCAGTGAACTTGTAGTCATCCAAAGAAACTGATGGAAACTCCTATATGAACAACAGTTTGTGATCCTGCATCAGCATTCTCTATAAATCAATTTCGATATTTTCCTCGTTTTAGTCTTCCGGTTATGACCGAATCCAGGTACATACAGTGCCTCGAACGATATGTCCCAAATCCCGATCATTACATTTTAACGGCAATCGGCTTTCTGATACTTGAAATGTGATTCATTTGGAAACCAAAAAAAAGCGGCCAACAAAGAAACATTTCCAAGACTTGAAACGCAAGTTTTTGTTTGCATACATGTTTTTACTTTTATTAAAGGGTAAACTACTTAGGTGACCACCGAATTATTTGGCAGTTAACAAAAATTTATAAAATTACACATTTGATCCTTGTTATTTACCTATTATATTAATTTAGTCCTAATTTGAATGTGCTCATCTCCTCATCCTGCTCAACAAGTATCGCCAACCCGAGTTTATCTTGTTATTTACACAGTTAACGAAAATTTATAAAATTATACATTTGATCTTTGTTATTTACTTATTATATTAATTTGGTCTTAATTTTAATGTGCTCGTCTCCTCATCCCGCTCAACAAGTGTCGCCAACCCGAGTTTATCTTGCCTTGGAAATGCGAGAACCAACGCCACTCCTACAAAGAGTGCGAGTACGAGCTCATCATGGAAAGGATGCTGCAGATGCAGAAGATCCGTAAGGAAGAGGCCAACTTCAAACATGCTGGGAAACAAGGCACTTATATTCCTCTCCTTCCCAGGACTGCTAATGCTTAAGCTACCTCTATGGTCCGTCAATTTTTTTTTTCTTTTTCCTTTTAATATTAACCTTTGGTTGTTTGTTGATTGATGTTTTCCCGCATAATTTGTTGATGGGTTCTTTGATTTTGTATTAAGGGGTCTTAAAGTTTGAAAATTTTCGTTATTTGAGTGTTTTTAATTGACGCAATGGGGATTTGTTTTTTTAATCAAGAACAAATTTCATTCAAAGATAGAAAAAGTTACAATAGACGAAGAATGCCTTCAAGCAGGTTTAGTAATCAGTCCCTTGGGCATTCACCAGTTCGGGTTTTCTTTGCAACTCAGTCCGCAACTCTATTACACAACTTACGAACAAAGCAAACAACATCAAAAAAATTGCCCAAAGTAGACACGATATCCTTTTCAACAGCCCTAGATTCCCAAGCAGATTTTTTTTTAAGTTGAAGTTTTTTGACAAGACTCTCATTATCAGGTTCCAGGATAATATTCCTCCATCCTTGACATAACGCAGTAGCAACACCAAGACGACAAGCAAGGGGGTCTCAGCCGTTTCAACCGAAGGGCAAGAAATCTTTTGATTAGCACCTCCTACAATTCTTCTCATAAAGTCACGCAAAATCGCTGCAATGCCTGCTTTTTTCAATTTACTATCAAAGGATGCATCACAATTAATTTTAATGACCCCCTCGGCAAGTGGTGTCCAAGAATTCGACGTTGACCCAAGAGATGTGGGAATCGAGAGATTACAAAGACGAGCATTATTAAATTCCAACAAATCCTTTCCGGCAGCATCCCATACCTCTTTGGGTTCGCTCATCCCACCCTGAAAAGTAAACCAGTTTTTATTCTTTCAAATCCTCCAACAAACAAAGGCAATAAGATTAAGGGATTCAAGGCATTGAGCAGTAGAAAAAGCATCGATCAAGGATATCCACCAATTGCAAAAATCGGGAAAACCTTCCTTTCGTGGACAATAACTAAAACTGGATGAGCAAAAGAATAAAACATGTTCAATAGATTCAAAACAGTGTTCACAGCGAGGACATTGAGCACAATTTTTCTTGATCCTACTTGAAAGATTGCCCTTTGTAGCAATTGCATTGTAACAAACGCGCCATAAAAAAATTGAATTTTTGGGGAGACTTCCAGTTTCCAAATAGAGTTTCATAGAGATTTCTTTGATTTTGGGTCATTACTTTGAGTCGGTTCTTCGACTTCATCTTTCGACTTGAGGATGAGATGATAGCTTGACCGGACATAATACACTCCATCTTTGTTGGGATACCATACCATACGATCCACACAGTTTGGACCGCCAATGGGAATAGATTTAATAGCATCAATTTCATCTCGAGAAAATAATAATGTAAGACGATCATATTTCCATTCCCTTCGCCTTTGGTTGATAAGTTGATTAACCATGGATTCTTCTGGAGGTTGAGGTCTATTGGAGGTAATGACAGACCCCTTTATTGTGGGAATCCATCGATCTTCTCAAATATTAATAGAATATCTTTTCCAACATTCGAACCAGCCTTTTTTTTAATTGTACCAATCCCATCACAAATGCTTCTCCATGCCCACGAGGGATTGCACCTAATTTTAGCTGATAGAAAGTCTCCATTTGGGAAGTAGATTCCACGAATAATTTTTGCATAAATCGAATGAGGCTCTTGAAGGATTCTCCCAGTCTGTTTTGTGATCAACGGTCGGTTAAAAGTGTGGAAATCACAAAAACCCAATCCGCCAAGATCTTTTTGCTTGACTAAATTACTCCAACGAATCTAATGGTGCCTTTTTTTGTATCATTTGAAGTGCCCCACCGAAAATGTCCAAGGATAGAGTTTAGTTCATTGCAAAAAGTCACCGGAAAGATAAAATTCTGCATGACATAGGTAGGAATTGCGGTCGCCACTGCCTTCAGTAGGGTTTTTCTACCTGCTGCGGATAACAGCTTACTTTTTTAACCCCCTTAGTTTTGCCCTAACTCGCTCGATAATAAAGCGAAGAGCCTCTTTTTCTTGCCATAATTCCTTAGTTTTGTCGTAGGTTTTTACAAGGTCTAGTTTAACTGCCATAATTCCTTGCCCACCTTTCCTCTTTTTCTTCATAGCATGGAAGGCTTCATCGGCTATAAGGATTTTGTCTTGTATCATTCTTTCTTTGACAAAAGCCGATTGGGCAGGGGAAACCAAACTTGGTAAGATCTTTCGAAGTCTTGATATTAAAATCCTCGATATAATCTTGTAAGAGAAATTGTAAAGACTGATTGGGTGGAATTCTCCATCCTTTTCAGGATTTTGGATTTTAGGAATAAGCACTATATTTGTTTGATTAATTTCGTGACACATTCTTCTTCTTTGAAAAAAACCCTTCACCATTTTGATAACATCTTTTATTGTTTCCTAAAAAGAATGATAGAATACCCCTGAGTACCAATCCGATCCTGGGACTTTACGGGACCCCAAACCAAACACAGCAGCATACACTTTCTCATTATTAACATCACAACAAAGTAAGTCATTCATCTCCTGAGATATACATTTTGTGACAACATCAAGAACAACTTCCATATTTTCCGTATTCTTTTTAAAGACATCCCTAAAATGATCATTGAAAAGTGGTTTTAAATTGGACACCTCCTCCACCCATGATCTGTCTTCTTTCAAAAATCAAAGATATTGTTCTTTCTTCTTCGATTTTGAACCGTGGTGGCATGAAAAAATCTAGAATTCTTATCCCCATAGTGAAGCCTATTGATCCTCGATCTTTTGTGCCAATACATTTCTTCACGTTCCCATATTGCATTTAACTCTCTTTTTAACCTTCGAACCTCTTCCGTTGATGAAATAGTAAGAGGAGTACTCTAAATTACTTTAAATTTTTTTTGAAATTTCTTTTACCGTCAATTGATCTTTCCCATACTTCTTCATTGACCAAATCTGTAGTTTAAAACCAGTGTTCTTCAGTTTTCTATGCAGCTAAAACCTTCAGAGCCTTGAGTCGCTGCAGCCCACCCTTCAGTAATCACTCCTTTACAATCATCCTCCATAAGCCACTTGGATTCAAATTTAAAATATCTTTTGTAATTCTTTGACATCCCATCTAGAAGAAGAATAATCCAGGCAATGATCAGATTCAATTTCTGGTTCTGTAACTCCTATCACTTTCTTAAACATGGAATTCCAAGAGGTGTTGAAAAAGATACGATCAGTCTTTTCTAAAATTGCATCTTCTTTGATTCTCTGATTTGACCAAGTAAAAGTACCACCCTTTATTGGCATCTCCATAAGACAACAGTTGTCAATGAAATCCAGGCATCAACTAGCTTGACTTATATTGAAAGGGCAACCCCTAGTTTTGTCTGCTTGCGTCAAAACAACATTAAAATATCCCTCATGATACACCATGGCTCCAACTCATCACATCGCATATTTGAAATCTGCCTCCATACTTTGGATCTCTCCTCCTTATAAGGATAACCATACAAGAAAGTGCCAAACCAAGGTTCACTTTCATTCATAGATAGGGAGGTATCTATAAAATTCTTTTAGGACGATATTATTGAAATCTTGACATTTTCAATCCACCATAATGAAAGACGTCCAGCTTTGCCCATCGGCTCGACATAGAAGCCATGATCAAAATGGAGTTGTCTTCTTAATTTTTCAAGTTTTGGACTTTTCTGCTTTATTTCCATTAGAAAGACAACATTCGATTTATACTTAAACATCAGTTCTCGAAGGGCTCGAATTGTAGACCTTTGACCTAATGCTCTACAATTCCAAGATAAGCAAGCCATAGCAAGAAATAGAACACCACGTGACACTTGATCACGAGTTGGAGACCAGAGCACCAAGAGAAACAGAAAAATCCCCAAACTTTAAAGTATAGACTCAGGGGATGCAGTTTCTCACAACCCAAACCAAAAAAAAGGTAGAACAAGAAATCAGGATAGAGAGAAAAACCTCACGGTTGCAAATCGAAAAAGCCAACCACAGCCAACACCAGAACAAAGAAAAGGAAGAAAAGGGACCCTTGAAAATCCTTGCCAAAACGCCAAACAAGAGGCCTAGATCAAGCTTGAGAAACCGATGAAAAAGCTCGGAGGAGGAGACCCAACGACCGAAGACAATCAATCGAGCAAGAATCTCAGGGACCGACGAACGAATTTGGGGGAGGGGAAAATTCTAGGGTTTCCTTTCTCTTTCGCCCGCGGATCTTCGTTTGATGGGGGATTTTTTTATGCAGTTAATTGCTGAATGGACATTTTCCTTTATTGTCTTATCAATGAAACTGGAGCGTTAAACTGTTCAGTTTTTCTTGTTGGATATGAAAGTAATGAATTTGATACTCTGGTACTCCATTATCAGTACTAGATATGCTATCTTCTGATAAAGGACTCGTTTTCCTTTGGTCTATTAAAAATTAGGGTGTAGAGATTTTGGGGTTTATTTTGTTTGGTTCTTGTGAAATTTGATTGGAAAGCAAAGGGCAAACTAGAATGTACCTATATCAACCGATCTTGTTTGGAGTCTATTCATCCACGATTATTTGGTTTAGCTTTTCATTTTGAAGATTTTGGAACTGGTATTAGGGCAAACTTGATGTTTTATTTGATTTTTAATAAAATATATTATCATCTCATAACATATAAATGGTGTTAGCCTAGCATCTCGTTTGTTGATTAAATCTATTAAATTAAATAAATTAAAAAAGATAGAACATGTGTTGTCATCTAGTTGGTTGATTAATTTTATTTAATTAAAATACGATTAGGACCAAATTGATATAATAGGTAAATAACATGGACATAATGTTAATTTTACAAATTTCTATTAACTGCCACGTCATCCCTCCGTTAGTTTTTAAACGGCGGTCAAAATAAGACCAATTTAAAAGTTTGATGGTCTGATTGATGAGTTGCCTAGTTTGGTGGTAAAAATAAGTACGCCCAAATAATTTGGTGGCTTATTCAGACGGCTTTAAGCATGTGTTTAAAGCTTTCGACTCAGTTTTGTGGCAAGATGCTACCTCGAAGTGGCATCTTATATGTCAGCAATGCCATGCATGCACATTGAAATCACGACAACAAAGTCATGCATGGTGCCAACTTTCACGTGAAAGTTGACTGGTAAGTTTAATTTTTTTCGTGCCAATGTTGTTGATATATATATATAAGGATATAAAGAAGAATAGTGTATAGGGTTTGAGAAAAAGTTGAGAGAGTATTGAGGTGAAAAATTTAGTGATTTTTGTTGAAGATATATTCGAAGAGGTAAAAATTGTTGAAGTATATTTGGTTGTATATCTTCTCGATTTCTCATAAGTAAGTAATCTATTTTTTAATTAATCTATTTTTTTAAATTAAAGGGGTTTGTATAATTTTTTGTGTAATTTAATATTTGTTTAATATATATGTAATTAGTTTTTTTGAAGGATTTAGAGCACATTATCTCAGTTTGTCATCTATCATGCAAGTTTTTTTGTATTTATTTAATTTTATTTAGTAAATTTTTTAATATTTAATGTTAATGTTGTTATAATTTAATAAGAAAATTTTCATGTATGTTTATGACTGCTTTTTTTTAGTATGTATATAGGATGAGCTCATCAACATATTGTGACACTGAAAACCTAGTTGGTCGTTGGGGCAAAACGCTTGATGATTTCATTAAGGATGAAGAAAATATTGTTCATATTAGGAAAGATTATGATGTTCATTTACTCGATGATGATGATATTGAGGCTGTTAAGAAAGTTGCGGTTGGGGGTAATGGTTTGGATGTTGAAGATGATGTTTGGGCTCGACTGTCTCTAGGCTTGGGTTGGAAAATGATCAGCCTGTAAGGGATCATGTGTTGTTGAGTCTGATAATTATACCTATTGCGCAAAGTGTAATTATTATAAGAGCAAATTTCCTTGGAAGATAAGGATTTCACACCTGAAGAGGAAAAGGATGTGGAATGTGACAAGGTTCAATGAACAACACACTTATGCAAATATATCATTATCACATGACCACATAAATTTAGACTCTGATCTAATATGTGTCTGTACTAGATTGTTGGTTGAAAAGTATCCAAGGATTTTGCTTGCAGTGTTAGTAGCATTAATCTAAAATCAGCTTGGATATTATCCATCTTATTACAAGGCATGGATGGCAAAGCAAAAGGCGATGGCGCAGGTGTATGGTGATTGGGATAAATCATATATGAGCAATGCAAATATTTATCCCAAGAACTATTGTAGAATACAAAATAATACCGGCATGCACCTTACAAGGCGAATTAATTTGTGGTAAAAAGATATTCAGTAAGTTATTCTGGGCATTCAATGCGTACACTGAAAGGTTCCCATTCTACAAACGCACGATTCAAGTGGATGGTACCTAGGTATATAAGAAGTACAGTTATATACTACTCGTGGTTGTTGCACAAGATGAAGTAAATAATATATTCTCAATTGCCTTTGTCATAGTTGAAAAGGAAGACGTTGATGGATGAGAATTCTTTTTAAACCATTTACGCATCCATATAGTAAAAGAATACAAGGTTTGTATGATTTTTGATAGAGGGACTGTGTCCGTGTTAGTAATTGACAGGCGAGGAAGTTTATGGATGCCTCCGCATACATATTCAACATATTGTGTACGGCATATTGTGAAAAATGCGAAAACTAATTTCAGAAATAATGAGATCTGGAAAGAGATTTTAGGCACGGGTAAATTGTATCGGTGCGGCCCAATAAATTTTGTCAAGGCGAACTGATACGCGAATAGGTGTATCGGTACGGTTTTGAGCTACTAGAAACTGGTTTTTAGTTATTGTAGCTCGCGTACCTATACGCCTTGGACTGTATTGGTACGACTAGCTGTTATGGTAGTTATGGATTATTTTATGTTTTGAGATTCTTCTGTATTGGCCCCTGATTGTTATGCATGCAATTAAATGAGTTCGGATAGTCATTGAAGCTGGTTTTTGACATGTGAGTATCAAACCTGACTAATTAAGGATTGGTAACTTCGAAATGGATTAAGTCCCTGTAATTTTCTAGAAATACAATTTGGTCCCTAAATTGCAAATACGTGCAATTGGATGTCGATTCGACGCCCAATTGAGTTGAAATTTCACTCGCTGCCAGTATGCACACCATATGTTATAATGTTGCACTTAGATAAGATAAAAGAAAAATGGATGTAATTCGAGTTAAATCTTTACGGGTTTGCTTCGGCAAATCCAATGTAGCCCGCTCGGTTTGATCTTGCGACTAGGTCAGGTTAAGAGGGTTACATTTAGTGGTATCAGAGCCAGGTTAGAGATAATTGGGATGCGGTTATGATTGTTGAAAAGATGTAATTGGTTGATTTCCGATGTTTGTTAAGCACGGTGATTGTTATATGCGCGTTGGTTGCTATATGCCATATTGGGATATGTTTTGGGGACACATTTCCTTATTACTATAGTATGAAATGTTTTGATTTGAAATGGAAGTCTTGGATCATTGCTTGAAGCTGGCCTGATTGTTTTGTTTTGATGTATTATCATGCCTTAGATATTTTAACACGATGAGACTGAGGAGAGAGTTACGATCTGGTACGATTGCTGCTACCGTTGGGCAGGGAAATCATGAGGATATTGTACCTCCTAGAGGGTTGCCACCCCTCCGCCTATTCCACCCGAGAATGTAGAACAAGCACCACATGCGCTAGTTGGGCCAGTGTTGGGTGACATGGTGCTATTGGGTCACGTTGGTACACCCTATGGCGCAGCGAAAAAATTATCCGGCGATTACTACTAGAGATTTGTGTGTGAGGAACGAATTAGGGTGAATAAGGGTGAAGAATTACCTGTTTAAAACCTGGAATTCTGAATTTGGAGGAGATAGATATCTAATCACGATGTCGATTTCTAAGCCGTAATGATAACGTTCTGGCCTCTACGTAGTTCACCCAGTTGAAAAGAGCATATAAAACTCTCTAAATTATTTAGAGGATTTTTCCAAAAAAACATTAATGATTGCTAGATCTCTCGTGCCTTTATATAGCCTTTGAAATCCTAATTCAACTCATATTAGGATTTCAATATATATATTAATATATATAATCCTAATTTAACTTTAATTAGGATTACAATATATATATTAAATATATAAAATCCCAATTCAACTTAATTAGAATTTCAATATATATTAAATATATATAATCCCAATTCAACTTTAATTAGGATTTCAATATATATTAAATATATATAATCCCAATTTAACTTAATTAGGATTTCAATATATATTAATATATAATCTTAATTTAACTAATTAGGATTTCAATATATATATATATATATATTAATATATATAATCCCAATTTAACTTTAATTAGGATTTTAATATATATTAATTTAAATCGAATTATATTATTTATATATTAAAAGAGTAATAATTACAATAATTATTTTCTTTTAATATTTATCTAACAGTTAAATTATATATATATCAAATATATATTAATTTAACTAAATTCATGTACAACAAATTTGTACATATATAATTCGTTTAATATATGCTCATTTCAACCATGGGTGTGACCCTGTAGGTTCATGTAACGTTAGTAGTAAATATTAGAACATTTCTAATATTACAAACAATGAGTGAGATCTAGCAATGTGTCATTGTCACCTAATTTACAAGAAATCATGATTCGACATAACCTTTTCATGATGAACCCCTTTTCATTTATTACATCATTTTATCCTTTATATCTAAATTCAACACAAGTCATGAAACAGTCACACTTGTATAGTCCATCCAATATTTCTTGATATCTTGAGTAGACTAGTATAAACGAATAGCTATGATATCTCATATCAACTTATTTGAGCATGACCATGCATTTCTAGTCTCACTCAATCAAGTGGCCTACGATATTACTCCTATTATGTAAGAGGGACAAATACTATCTTGATTAACTATATCCCACTACATAGATTGTGACATATCCAATATCGGTCTCTATAAAGTAGTTAGTTATGATAGACGTTTAACTGTATCAAAATATGTCACTCACGTGTTGAAATAATGATGATATCAAGTCTGATGATCATACAGGTAGTTATCACTATGAGGGATGTTGTGACTGTCACATAATAATCCAAGAAACATGCTCATAGCGGGTCAGTCCAGTATGTTGTTCTCTAACACATACTTATGTATTGATTTTGACATCTCCATGTCAATGATAACACTTTCTCATAAATCAACTCCATATTAGTCTTAATGCATTATTGTTGTCCATGCCCACAATAATACTCGACTAAGGAAATTTAAGAATAACCATATTATTCTAAGAACTTTATTATAATTCAGTTTATTTACGCACGCAGAATTATAACTGAAAATAATAATGACAATGCCTCTTTATGAAAAAACAAGGTAAAAACAAATATCATTAATCATCTTATGATTGGTCTTTGTTAGTGGATCCAATACCAAGTGACTTAGTGTGACGATCATGCTTATGCTATTTTTTAGGTTCTAGATTTAGGTTTAGTGATTAAAATTGAAAAATCTAAAAAAATGGTACGGCGGCCAGAAGTCGCCTTGCAGCGGCTGGCGTCACCTACGGCGGTCGAGATTCGAATCCCAGTGGCCAGCAAACATCAGGGGACCGGAGGCTGGTGACTAAGGATCAAAGGGCGGTTATGGTGGTGGAGCTTGGGCGGAAAGGATGAAGTTCATCCTTTTCATGAAGAACATGGATGAACATTCATCCAAAAAGCTCGAGTTTGATCCATCTTTGGATCATTTTCTGGGTTTGAATGCATTTTTCTAGAGAGAAGGCAGAGAAAATGGGAGAGGAGAGAGATGCAGGGAAAAATTGATGAGTTAGCTCGGATTGGGGCTCATTATAGCCTGAGTTAAACGACACTATTTTGGTGTCGGGTTGACTTAACCCACGCGTTTTTAAACGGGTCGGGTATAGGATCCGCGCCCTTCTTCTCGGATCTTTAAGGATTTGGCCTTTCTTTTGTAATCCTTGCAATTCGGTCACTAATATAATAAAAAGTAAGCTCCTTAACTTGCATTTCTTTCCATCTAGTCCCTAATTTACGTTGTATATTTAAATACTTTGATTAATGTTTGATTAATGCATGGTTTTGAATATAGCTTATAATATATTGTTAGATAATTAAATTCATTTAGATACAATTGTTAGAGCACTAGATACTAAGTTCTTTAATTAAGAATTAAATAATTAAAATAGGTGAGATCATTGTAGTAAATAAATGAGTATTGAAAGGGAAACTTTCAAGTTCTAATTTGAATAGTGTCTCATTGTAACGAGATGTTATTCAATGGGACTTTTAAGTAGAATATTTGATACTCATTTTAATTTTAAATATGAAATTAACTTAGTTAATTAAATTAGAGCCTTAATTAGGGTTAGAACTTAAATAATTAGATTCACCAATTAAATTAGGAATATTGTTCAATTTAGGGTTTAAATATGAGTAGTGCTCAAGCAATTGAATATTATTTCATAAATACACTAAATTTAATAATATTCATAGTTTTTTAAACAACAATTCAATTAATTAGAACCTTTTAAGTTAGAATTTAAAACTGACAAGACAATAACTGGTCATGCATTCAAACCTTTTATGTTGGGATATATTTTTGAATATGAATCGAGGTGCCCTAAAGTAACTGGATACTTCTAATCTCATAATCGTTCCAAAATATATTTCCTTATAAAAGGATATCTCCATTTGGAATTAAAATCCATTAATAATTTTAGTTAAATTAAATTTAAATTATCATCTGAAATGCCAAATTGCCTCGTAAAATTAAAAGGTAACGATAACTGGTATTTGTGGGGGTGATAATCATTCCCCACACGTAACCGACTCCCGAACCCAAATTTTTAAAAAATAAATCTCTGATTGTTTTTATGGTGTCCGGTCTACCAAAGTGACCGGTGGTGACTCCGTTGGGGATGTCAATTCGAGAGTAAGGCCTAATTATTTAATTTTACGTGGCATTTAGAATGGTAATTTGAATTTAATTTCTCCAATAATTATTGGATGAATTTTTTAGAAAAATGGAGGTAGCTTTTGTGTATGATATATCTGTCATTCATGCATAGCCTTCTACCCGCGCTTTTTCACCCTTAAGTGGGAGCGAGACATGATCCGACGTGAGGCTCTCCACCTCCGAGTTTAGAATTTTGTCTTTCTTCCGGTATACTAACCTTATACAACGTGAGGTACACGCCTCCGATATAAGGGTCTGTATACTCCCGAATCGATGTCTTGCTGTCACAGTAGACAATAACTACAGTTCGGGTACCCAGAGTCTAGAACGCAAACCACATGAGGTAATCTAGAAACCTACCCCGCTAGAGCCAAATAGGGACCTAAGACAGGGTGCTGTCGGTTTAAATACACTTCTATGTTTATCTTCTGTGCTTAATATTACATTTTTTACTGTGATTTTCAATATTAATTCACAGTACTGACACAAGTTTCTGTTTGTTTGTTTTTGTCTTATTCTTTTGCTTTTAAATGAGCTATGTTGTGTTGCATTATTTTGGTATCAGTTCGAGAATCAGTCGATTAAGAAGTATTCAATATGGCTGAAGGGTCTAACAAACTAGGAAAAGACAATACCACAGTTTGGACATGGTCAGAACAAAATCAGCATAAAAAGGGGATAGCCTTCGTATGGGTGACATATCACAGATGAAGAATTATGTTAAGATAAATACAAAGCCCAATGATTGTTTACCGGAGGTTAGAGCCATATGGGAATAGTGGGGAAATGACATGAAAGTACATTTTCAACAGGAATTTGGTGACATAGCCCTATTGTTGTAGACTCAAGTAGATCGAGAATTGCTTAGAGCAATGGCTCAATTCTGGAATCCAGCGTACAACTATTTTACTTTTGGGCAAGTGGAAATGACACTTATGCTTGAAGAGTATGAGGCCCTGATACATTTTCCCAGAATTCAAAGTGATAAAATTTGCACTAGACCCAACAACAACTCTGGTTTTAAGAAGAAATTAAGATTGATCACAGGTAAGAGCGAAGAATGGTTTGATGGCAAGATAGCTAACAACGATAGTACTTATCAAAATGAGGACAAACAACACATAAATTGGAAAGTCCTTAGGGAATTGATACTAGCAAGTGATGAACCAGCCAAGATGAGGAGCCTATACGCCTTGTATATATATGAGCTGGTATTTTTTCCAAGAACTCTAGAGCATATTGATCCATAAACATTAGGGCTATTTGAACGACTGGAAAAAGGTGTAAATCGGGTACCCGCAATCTTAGCTGAGACTTACAAATCGTTGACCACGTGTAAAAAGTTAGGAGACGGAAGGTTTTGGGGCTGTGTATAGTTGCTAGAAATCTGGTTCAAAGGACACAGGTGGAATACATCCTATAGAGCTATTAGGTATCTCAGTGCTTGCTCACCGATAGAAGAACACATTGTTAGTTGCCCAAAAGAAAAGAAGAATGAAGAGTAATGGAAGGAATATTTTAAAGACATGAAAAATACAGATGTTGTATGGAGAGCTCTGTGGTTGAATAGGGGAACAATTTATTTGTATCGATATGGAGACAGAGATTGGGTCCTACTACCAGGAATCTAGGGAGGAACAACTCATTGCCCTTTATTGGTGTCGAGACAATTCGCCTCAAGGCAGTTCATACCAGCTATTGTGGGCATGGCATGATTCGAATATGCACAAGGGGAAAGTAAGTCAAACTGCAAAAGCATGGGAAACGCCAAGAAGGGTGAACCCTTATTAAGAGTTAGAAGTCATGCCGAGACACGAAGAATGGAAGGTTCAGAGGGTTAATGGCAACATACTCCGAAGAAGTCAATGAGACACTAGCTCATCCAAAGAACCTGCTAGGAATAGGCCATCAACATTGAAGAAATTAAAGCACGATCAAGAAATGGATTTGAAAGGGTATGAGAAAAGAATCAACGATCTCACAAATGAGTTGACCATGACGAAGTTGCAAGTGAATGTTAATGAAGGAAACGAAAGGGATCTTAGAGAACAAAATAGAAAAATTAGTCAAGATTTGAAGGATTTACAAGAAATTCATGCTGGGTGTAGAACAAAGCAAAATGAAGGAACAAACAAGATGATTAAGGACCTGTCTGAACAGCTAAGTGAAATGATAAATGGAAAGAATAATTACAAGAAGGTGTATGGGAAAAAGGCCCCAGAATTGTGAGAGTCAAGTAATAGAGCCAAATAGAAGTTAGAAGAAAAATAAGCCAGAATTTTGAACTAATGACTCAAGTGTCACAACTGGAACAAATGATTACATAGTACCACAATGAAGACAAAGTTAAGATGGAGCAAGAGAATGAATGATTGAAGAAAATGGTAGTAAGTTGGAAAGTGTGGTACAAGGCTTGAGGGGTCAACTCACGGGTTATGAGGGAGCATTGCATCAGGAAGATAAGACACTAAAGGGCGAACTTGAAGCAGCTGAGTATACGATCCATAAAAAAAGTCACGAGATGATTAGCTTCAAGAACCAGGTAGAAGGGATCGCCCAATACGTACAGATCTTGTCTAAAAAGCTGCAAGATTATTACGATGCCCTGGCATTAACGTTGATAATGAACTTGGACATGCTTTGATCAGGATATTAAATGAAGTGATCAATTTAGGAGCTAGGGCTAGCTGTTCTCTGTAGGAGAAATTATCTTTTCATTGTATTTGGACCTTTTGGTTAATGAATGTTTTCTAAAGACTAGTTCCTGAATTAGATACCTTTTGCATACGCATATTCATGCATCTACACATTTATAAATTACATTGCATTTTGCAAAATTCAAAACTCCTTTTAATGCAAAAAGGTTCTATGAAAGTTTGATTTACAAACCGCATTCATGCAAAACACGTTTGCGCTTCAAAACTATGGCTATGGAAGACAAAATTACCAGTCTAGAGAATGATCGAGTAGAAACACAGAACCACTTTGATAGAATGGAACAGTCTATGAAGAACTATTTTGCTCAAGCACAGCGGGAGATAGTTGCTCAGTTGACCGCTCTTTTGGGACCGAAGAAGCCTGGAAAAGGGCAAAGTACATGAAGGTGCATCAAATGACATGAATGACCAAGCTGACATTACATCACACATGAGGGAACAACCTAAGAGGCCACCTCCAACAAAGAAGGTTCAAATTAATTTGGCTGGAGCTATTGCTAGTCATCCCGTTCATGTTGGAGCAAATTTCGGAAGTGGAGATGAAGTTTCAGGCTTGAATACCATTAATGAAATTAAGAAGATCAGAGTCGAAATCGAAAGGAAATATGAGGAACATTTTAAAGCATTGGAAGACCGCTTACTCAAAATACAGAAAGTGACTTGGTTCTTCCTCCCAATTTCAAAGTACTGGATTTTGAGAAGTTCGATGGAACAACTTGTCCATCAGCCAATCTTACAATGTATTGTCGCAATATGGCCATGTATCTGAAAGATGAAAAGTTTCTAATCCATTATTTCCAGGATAGTTTGACGGGCTCGACGACGCATTGGTACATGCATTTGAACCGAGTAAATATTTGATCATGGAAGGATTTATCTAGCGATTTCGTAGAGAATTATAAACATGTAACTAAAATGATTCCTGGTCGTGTTATGCTACAATGGGATTGAGCAACGATCTAATGAAACATTTTGCCAATATGCTCAAAGGTGGAGAGACGTGTTAGCTTAGGTACAACCACCGCTGATGGAAAGTGAGGTTGCCCACATGTTTGTACAGACTTTGAGGGGTCTAATTTTTGAGAGGTTGATTAGCAATGCTACGCAAAATTTTGCTGTGTCATGACCATTTTTAACTGGGGTGTGAAAAATAGCCTGACGATTTATGTTGCAAAATAGGGTTTTGACCATTTTTAATTTATTTTATCTTGAAAATTTAGTTTTCTTATTAAATCAAGTTTATTCGTTTAATTAATCACGAAAATTTGATTTTAAAAACCTTTGGAGTCGCCACTGGTCACTTTGGTAGACCAGACACCATCAAAATAACTAGAGATTCGTTTCTTTAAAATTTGGGTTTGGGAGTCAATTATGTGTGGGGAAGGATTAGCATCCCCACAAACGCCCGTTATCGGTACCTTTTAATTTTACGTGGCATTTTGGCATTTCAGATAATAATTTGAATTTAATTTAACTATAATTATTAAATGAATTTTAATTCTGAATGGAGATATCCTTTTATAAGGAAATATATTTTGGAATGAATATAAAATTAAAAGCACCAGTTACTTTAGGGCACTTTGATTCATATTGAAAAATATATCCCAACATAAAAGGTTTTGATGCATGTCCGATTATTGTCTTGTTGATTTTAAGTTCTAACCTGAAAGGCTCAAATTAATTGAATTATTTAAAACTATGAATATTATCAAATTTAAGGCAATTATGAAATAAAACCCAATTGCTTGAGCACTATTCATACTAAAACCCATCTTTAATAATATTCCTAATTTATTCGACGAATCTAGTTATTTAAGTTCTAACCCTAATTAAGGCTTTAGTATAATTAATTTGATTAACTTCATATTGTAAGTTAAAATGAGTATCAAATATTCTACTTAAAAGCCCCCTAGAATAACATCTCATTGCAATGAGATACTATTCAAATTAGAACTTAAAAGTTTCCCTTTTAATACTTATTTATTTACTACAATGATCTCACCTATTTTAATTATTTAATTCTTAATTAAAGAACCTAGTATCTAAAACTCTAACAACTATATTTTAAGTAAACTAAACTAACTAAAAATATATTATATGTTGTATTTAAAACCATGCATTAATCAAACATTAATCAAAGTAATTAAATTAACAAATGAAATTAAGGACTAAATGGAAAGAAGTACAAGTTAAAGAGCTTAATTTTTATTGTATTACTGGCCAAATTGTAAAGATTGCAAAAGAGAGGCCAAATCCTTAAAGATCCGAGAAGAATGGCATAGATCCTATATCCGACCCGTTTAAAAATGTGCGGGTTGAGTCAACCCGACACCAAAATGGTGTTGTTTGACTCAGGCTATAAAGAACCCTAATCCAAGCTAACTTGTCCATTTTCCCCTGCCTCAATCTCTCTCCTCTCCCATTCTCTCTGCTTTCTCTCCAGAAAAACACCTTCAAACCCAGAAAATGATCCAGAGATAGATCAAACTCAAGCCTTTTTGTATGAATATTCATCCATGTTCTTCATGAACAGGTTGGACTTCATCTTTTCTAGCCAAACTCCACCGCCATAACCGCCCCTTGATCCTTAGTCACTATACTCCGACCACACTTCAATGTTTGTCAGCCAGCGGGATTCAAATCTCGGCCGTCGTAGGCGACCTCGGCAGCCGCAAGGTAATTTCTGGCCACCATATCTCCGTCCCATCAAAACCCTAAAACTACCCAAAAACTCTATCTCACCATCCTGAACCTTGATCTAAGGCTCGATTCATCAGAATCAACCATCTTCACCACCTAAATCTAACTAATTGAACCTAAATCCTCTTATTTTCAACTCATTCATGCCTTAAAACCCTCACCGTCAACTAAACCAGATAAGTCACGTTCTCTTTTCATTTTTACTTTTATTTGTGCTACTATTTTTGTTTGTTTAAAACTAGGATCTAACATTTGCTTGTGTTTTTTCTTATAGGAAACAAAAGAGAGTGTGATGAAATCTACCTTTTGGCGATGCGCGACGGAGATTTCAGCAAAAATCCTAGCGACCGATCGTCTTCTCCGACGGACGCTCCAACTTTCAGGCAACCTTTGAGCTTCGGTAAGTTTAGCTCTCTCCTTCTCAGTTATTACCGTAATTATTGCACCATAATCATTATTTGGCATTTTCTTTCTCTTCCTTTATAGAGGATAGTGCATCATGATGTCATCGTTGACATCACATGCATGGCAGCAGCAACCAAGAAAACTATTATCCGTGTGATAAGCTTTTGGACCTATGGGTGCCTGCCACATGACGGTTTTAGGTGGGAAAACTAAATATTTGGTTTTTTGGATATCAGAATGGACGGGAAAGATTATAACATATGTAATTAGGCTTAAATTGGGCTTTTGGGATTTTTGTTATATGTAAATGGTCATATATTGTATAGATGGACTTATTTTTGGATATGGACTGTCCTTTTAGGTTTGTTTATTTATTTATACTAATTATTTATTAATTCATATATTTACTTATTCATTTCATATTATTTTTCTATATATATAGGCCCAAACTAAATTCGGGTATTGCAGCTGCCCCTCTTTGCTCATTGTTGTGGAACAGGAATAGGGCAAAGACTAAAAATACATGAATTTGGCTTCAAGTGTCTGACCACCATTCCCGAGTTTTAGGTTCTTCTTCTTGCAAACTCTCACTCTTTCTTTCTTGAACTGGCCATGAAGCCTGCACCAATTCTTCTCATTAAGAACTAATTCACTCTTCTCGGCAATATTGGTTTTCCTTTCTATGGAAGTGACGAACCGATAAGCTCTTCTTATTAGGAACTCTGCATTTTTCCTAACAACCTCTTCTTATTGGGAGCTTCAGATTATTTGCTTGACAAACTCTTCCTATTGGGTGCTTTGGATTCTTTGCTAGGCGAACTCATCACATTATGAGTTCTATCTTTGTTGTGAAAAATCTTCACGTTAGGAGTTCTATCTTTTCTAGGCAAACTCTTCACATTAGGAGTTCTATCTTTGTTCATTTCCTGTCAAAATAGATTAAAAATGCTTGTATGCGGGTTATCATGATCCTAATTTCTATGTATGATGCATGAACTTTAGCATATTGAGATCAATTAGGCAACTTCCGCTTTTTGGAAGACTCGTTTGGCTTTTCTTTCATTAGGCTTCCTCGTTGACTCCCGGTCGGCTTTAACACTTTATCTCACATTCAGGATTAACTTTTGATACCTTTATTCTACGTTTCTGGTTTGTTTCTCTAAAGCGCCTTTTTGGGTTTTCACTTTAGATTGCTCTTCTCAAAGCGCCCTTTTAGGGTTTTCACTTTGGTTTTTACTTTTTTCTTCTCTTTTTTCCTTTTTTTCTTTTATTTCTTTCTTTCTTCTTTTTTCAAGAAACTTGACCAGACCGATCACATCACTAGAGAAATGGACCTTGACCAGTCAACAACCATTCATTTTTTCATATCATTGTAACCACCCAAAAATTTTCTAATTAAAAGGTCCAAAACAAGCCTACTCTTGAATAGTGTTTAAGTTTCATCGAATCCAAGAACCTTTAAAAGACAATGGTTCAAATTTTCTTTCTCAACAGAAGAACATAGAGCTACGGACATTCTCATTCAATTTGGGAATCTGAGGGACAGTAACAGCCCCAGGTGCAGTAACACTACCGTGACTCAACGATATCTCGGAAGCATCCTCAAACTTTATAAACTGTCCTAATTGAGATACTGCCAAGTAAGCGTAGCAAATAGGAGCAATAACAGAAATGGCAGTGGTGCTCTTTCGATACACATAGGACAGAGAATGAACAATTTCTTATAGATCATCGGCCGAAAAGCCAACATGATCCAAGATTAAATAATAATATGTTGGCATTGCAGTTCTCATCATACCAACATGAGCACTGTCATACCCCGAAAAAACTAGTCTAGTTTGAACTAGGTTACGGTGATCGAATATTTTGTACTGGTTATGTTTGAACGATGTAATTTGTTCGATCCTGTATCTAATTTGAAGTAATGAAGTTTATTCGGGTTAACTGTAATAGTTTATTAAATAATATTAATATTAGTATTAAAAAAAGATCCAAGGGCCATGGTTAATTCCTTCAATTTGTGGCCATGAGATTTGGCCTTCCACCACGTGGACATGAGTAGGAAACTATGCCCTAAAGTCACGCCACATCTCCAAATTACGTGGAGCATGAAGATAGTAATAAAGGGTCGGCATGTCTAAGTATAAATAGGGGTGGGGTGTTGCACAAATTGCAAAACGAATGGGAGAAAGAAAGCACTTGAGGGCTATTCGAATAAGTGGAGAAAAAACTTGGAATTGAGTAAGCAACCCTAAATCCTAATTTGGATATAGATGTCATTACAAGTTAAGAAACGTTATGTGTATTGAAATTATTATTGAATATACATTTTATTTTATTTTTATTTAATTGTTGAAGGGCACGACATAGTCGAATCTTCCAAGCAGAGAGGTTCAAACTATTAGCTAATATGACTATCTGAGACGAATCATAAATTTGGACCTAGTGAGTGTAGTTGTGTCAAGGGATAGGTTAGGTGCCATCCCATTGCATTTATGTTATGTTTAAATTTGCATTTGATTAAGCGCTTAAGTAGAGCATATGTGGTTTCCAGTAGCGAGCACGGTAAGTCTTCAATGTAGTTTGATATGTTGTAAACTCGTATGTGATATTCGAAATATTTTTATATGTGAAACTTTGACCTAATATGCTAGAATATGATTTGTGGGGCTATGGCTCAAATTAAAATTCGATATGATACGGCCCACGGGCGCAAAGGTAAGTTTATGATGAATTATGTAATCTTGGACATTTGTGAACATTGGATACAACTGGCATGCCATAGGGTTATTTGAGCTCATTATGTAAGGGTTGGACTATGGTCCGGGGCTACGACCCATATGTGGGGAGAAAATGTTGGATTGTGTAAGGGATTCTGGAGCTACGACTCAAGGCTACGACCTATTTTCGATATGTGTGGTGTACATGGGGATCCGTGTATCTATTGGTTGCTAAGTCCAAGGAAATGATACGTACTTTTGATTTATAAAATATGACATTTGGCTTAAGCATGAAATATATATATATATATATGATTTGTGATATATTCATATCATCTAAGCATGCACTATGTCATTCATGTCAATAGAAATTTGTTCTACATTCGTTATGACTGCCTCACTAGGCTATGTAAACCTAACATTCGTGTGTCTCATGCATTTCAGGACCTTTAAGCATTCTAAGCTACGATCGTGTAGTTGCGGTGCAAGTCACATCATCTATATATGTATGTTTATCTTTCACCTTGAAACTCTTAGTAAGGTGTCATAGGACCTAAATATGTTTAACCTACCCATTTTGTTATGTGTATATTGTCTATGGTTTGTAATAACCTTAAATGGGTTTAAATGATATGTTAGATAATGTTAAAAACGGTTAAAAGACAAGTTTAGCTTAAAATGATGGAAAACTACATGGGTTTGAAATATTCTAGAATTTGGTGTGCTATTAGAGTTACTGATTATTAGTTTGCTGGTAAAATATGGTAAGGTTTGGAAATCACTTGGTAGGTTAATTCGAATAAAAACAGTTTTGAACAGTTTACAAATTGGTCACTAAATATTGTATCGTTTAATCAGATAGGTAAATGACCTCCGTTAGTAATGAAATTTCACAGGCTAATAATTAGTAAGTTTAATTTTAGTATGATAACCTGAATTTCGGCTAAGGACCCTTAATTTGTAAAATTTACAATTTAGGCCCTAAAATTTGAAAAAAGATTAAAACTGACCCCAATTTGAGTAAGTAGTTAATAAGTTAGTGTATAAAGAGAATAATAGTCAATTCGAACAAGTTTCCAAATTCCAATTTAGCTTCCGATCTCTGAATATGTTTTCTGATAACACATTCAGATCCGGTTCTCTACTAGGCCGGGGAGGAGGTGTTACATTTGTGGTATCGGAGCTAGAGTTTAGTTGATTCTTGGACTAAATTGAGGCCAGTCATGAGTCTACATGTGTATATGCCACCTAGGAGTTATTTATATACGCTATATGTGACTTGTAACTTTACGATTTAATCCTTTTGTGTAATTAGATTCAAAATGTATGGTCCTACCGATAAAAGGGTAGTGAACAAACCTCATTCGGGCTCCTTCTCAACTCAGGGGGACAATTTGAGGCCTGAAATCCAACCCGAGCGTGTGGGGCAGAACGACCTACCTCACCATCCACCAATGCCACCCGCTCAGCAGGCATATCTGATGTCCATGGCGGGCATGATTAAACAAGTGGTGGTGTCTCTCCGACAAGAACAACCTCCCCCACTTGCTGTGACTTATCTACCTGCTTCGAGAGCCCCTATTGACAAGCTCAAGAAATATCCTGTCTACACGTTCACCGGCCAAGACCTAGATAATCCTGAGACCGCATAATACTGGCTGGAGAATACACAGAAAGTGTTGAATAAACAAATGAAATGCCCGGAGGAGCACAAACTAGAGTGTGCTATGGCCTTGATTTTTGAGGAAGCCCAGAGCTGGTGGGACACAGTGACACTTACAGTGCCCGAGCACAGGATTATGTGGGACTTCTTCCTTCAGGAGTTCTACAAAAAGTATATTAGTGATCATTGTCTTGCCGAAAGGCGTAAGAAGTTCCTCCATCTATGACAAGGGGGAAGACTCGTGGAGTAGTACATACACGATTTTTGTAAGTACTCGAGGTATGGTGTAGAGATCATACATACAGAAAAGAAGAAGTGTGGAATGTTTATCGATGGCCTTTGTGATGAACTACGTCATCTTTTTACTACTTTAGAGATAGAGGATTTTTAGACTCTAGTTAACCGAGTGATTGCTATTGAAGCCTCTCAGAAGGTATATGAAAGAAGGAAGGGAAACCAAGTCCGAACTGATAAGAGGTTCTGAGATGATTCCAAGCCTCTTATACCACAAAAAAGGTAGACAATGGGATCAAAAGTCTGCACTTTTCAGCAGCTACCAAAGACGGGATATGTACCATAATCTCAATCTCCAGGGATATTTGTTACTCATACAGCTTTAGTTGATAGTACGGGCGGTTCTGGGAGAAATTCCCTGATTCCCATATGCAACTTCTATCAGAAGAGACATCCTAGACAATGACGTAAATAGTTTGGGTCTTGTTATCTTTGCGGCAAATCAGGCCACTTTATCAGGCAATATCCGTAGAATCCTAATGCTCCTACCTTCGTGGCTTCTCAGAACAACCCTAATAAGGGAAGAAGAGCAAAACAAGTGTAGTTTGGATCAGCAGGAAGACCTTGCAACACCAATACTCCCTCAGCTGGACGTGATCTTCAAACCTCAGCCCAGATGTATCATGTTCGAGGTTGAGAAAAAGATGATGATCCCGATGTGATTGCAGGTATGGTAGAATTATGTTATGATCTTGTTATTATTTGATAAATCCAGGCTCTACGCATTCCTTCATTAGTGAACTGTTGATTAAAAATTATGCCCTAGAATCTGGACCTATTGCTTTTGAGATAGTTATCTCTAACCCACTAGGAGATAGTGTGGTTGTACAGTTGATTTGTAAAGCTTGTCCTCTGAGGATCCAAGGGATCCCATTCCCGGCCAATTTGATGGCCTTGCCTTTTCGTGAGTTCGATCTTATCCTAGGCCTTGGCTGGTTAGCTGAACATCAAGCCTGGGTAGACTGCTTAAAAAGAAGCTATATCTCCATGGACTTGGCAAGGAAAGCCTAACCTTGATGAAAACCAAACCTGAGCCTAGTGAAGCTATCATGTATGCTACGGAGTCTAAAGAGGATCCAAAACTCGAAAATGTACCGGTGGTGAAAGAATTCCCTAATGTGTTTCCCGATGAACTTTTGACTCCTTCCGACCCGAGAAGTAGAATTCAGAATCAAAGTGCAACCGGGGACTACACCAATCTCTATTAATCCATACAGAATGGATCCGGTATAGTTAAATGAGTTAAAAGCTCAAATCCAAGACCTCCAATATAAAAGGTTTATTTGACCAAGTTCCTCACCCTAGGGATGCACAGGTCTTGTTTTCTAAAAAGAAGGATGGGTCGATACGACTATGCATTGACTATCGTCAATTGAATAAAGTAACGATGAAGAACAAGTACCCACTTTCGAGGATTGATGACCTCTTTGATCAGTTAAAATATGCCCTTGTCTTCTCCAAGATATATCTTCGATCTGGATACTACCAAATGTGGTAAAGGAGTTCGATGTTCCAAAGACTGCCTTTCGGACTAGATATGGTCACTATGAATTTCTAGTGATGCATTTTGGGCTCACAAATGCACCTGCAGCCTTTATGGATCTGATGAATCGTGTATTCCGGCCCTATCTCGATAAGTTTGTGGTTGTCTTTATAGACGACATTTTGATCTATTCTAAAGACTCTACTTCTCATGAAGAACATCTCCGGATCGTGCTTCAGACCCTTCGAGAGAAACAACTCTATGCCAAGTTCAGTATATGTAAATTTTGGCTATCTGAAGTATCCATTCTTGGCCATGTAATCTCTTCTACGAGAATTCAAGTGGACCTGATGAAGATCCAGGTAATTCTTGATTGGATCTCTCTGAAGAATGTGTGAGAAGTTCGTAGTTTTCTGGGCCTTGCAGGCTACTATCATAGATTTGTTAAAGGGATTTTCTTTGGTTGCCACACCCTTGACGAAGCTCCTCCACAAGGACACTTCTTTTGTGTGGACTATGGATCAACAAAGAAGTTTCGATCAGCTCAAGCAAGTCCTCACTCATGCCTCTGCCTTGGTACAACCCAAGTCGGGCAAAGATTTCACCGTGTATAGTGATAGGTCCCACCTGGGGTTAGGCTGTGTTCTGATGCAAGAAGGCAAAGTCATAGCTTATGCCTCATGTCAACTCAAGCCTCATAAGCTAAATTATCCGACTCATGATCTAGAACTCTCCGCAATTGTGTTCGCTTTGAAGATTTGGCGGTATTATCTTTATGGTGAGAAGTGTTACCTATACACTAACCACAAAAGTTTGAAGTACCTCCTAACTCAGAAAGAGTTAAATCTTCATCAGTGCTGATGGATGGAATTGTTGAAGGATTATGATCTAGTTATTGACTATCACCCCGGTAAAGCCAATGTGGTGGCTGATGCTCTTAGCCAAAAACCCATTTCTTCCTTGAAATGCTTGAATGCTCACTTTCGGCTCAAGAAGCATGGTAAATTGCTAGTCAAGTTAAGAATTCATTCGACCATTGTGTCTCAAATCAAAGCACTCTAAGAATCTAATGAGGAGTTGAGACCTATCATTGACAAGATCAAAGATAATCTGGATCCCAATTTTGCTATGAATTCTGAAGGCCTATTGTGTTTCCATAACCACATCTGTTTTCTCGATGATGAAGATCTTCGGAATCAAATTCTGAGTGAAGCACATTCAAGCCTTTTTTTCTGTTCACCCTAGATCTATTAAAATGTACAAGGATCTTAAGGAACTATATTGGTGGTCCGGAATGAAGAAAGAGATTACCAACTTTGTGGCTAGGTGTTTAACTTGCCAACGGGTCAAAGCCGAGCACAGAATGCCTACCGGTCTTTTGTAGCCTATTGAGCTTCTATAGTAGAAGTGGGAGCGCATCACGATGGATTTCTTAAGTGGTCTACCAATGACATCGAAGAAAAATGATGTTATCTAGGTCATTGTATTTCGATTCACCAAGCCAACTCACTTCCTTCCAGTAAGAATAGATTTCAGTCTGCCTAAGCTCGCAGAACTGTACATCTGTGAAGTTATTTGTTTGTATGGAGTTCCTATATCCATCATTTCTGATCGTGATCCATGATTCGCATCTCAGTTTTGGAGAACCCTACAAGAGGCGCTAGGAACTCGAGTGCACTTAAGCACTACTTCTACCCTCAAACCGATAGTCAATTCGAAAGGGTTATTCAGGTAACCGTATATTTTTCCTTGATCTATGTGTATAATCATTTTCGTACCAATTTTTATTCTTCCGTGTAGATTCTGGAAGATATGCTATGAGCCTATGTTATCGATTTCGAAAATACATGGCAGAAATCTCTGCCATTGGTGGAGTTTACCTACAACAATAGTTACCAAACTTCGATTAAAATGGCTCCTTATGAAGCTTTTTATGGAAGAAAATATAGAACCACTCTTTGTTGGACTGAGCTTGGTGAAGGAAAGGTGCTAAGACTTGACTTACTTCGGGAAACCGAAGAAAGGGTAACCATCATTTGTGATCGACTCCGAGTTGCATTTGATCGACCGAAAGCCTATGCATATTTGAAAAAAGAGGGACATTCAGTATGATGTTGGCTAAAAAGCCTTCCTCAAGGTATCTTTGTGGAAGAAGATCCTTCATTTTGGCAAAAAAGGAAAACTAAGCCCTCGTTCCATAGGCCCATTTGAGGTGATCGAGAAAGTTGGACCTGTTGCCTACTGACTAGCTTTCCCTAGGAGTTAAGCCGAATCTATAATGTTTTTCACGTATCTATGCTATGAAAGTATCGATCAGACCTTCCCATGTGATCGAGCTGGAGCTTGTGGAAATTTAGTCCAATCTGACATACGAGGAAGAACCAGTACAGATCCTCACACGAGAAGTCAAGAGGCTTTGAAATAAATCTATACCATTAGTAAAATTCCTTTGGAGGAGTCATTTGGTTGAAGAAGCAACGTGGGAGCCAGAAGAAACAATGCAAAAGCAATACCCTCACCTATTCTGGTAGAATGAAAATTCGGTGACGAATTTTCTTAAGGGGGAGAGTTGTCAGAGTTGTCACACCTCAAAAAAATTGGTCTAGTCGGAACTAGGTTCCGGTGATCGAATATTTTATACCAGTTATGTTCGAACGATGTAATTTGCTCGATCATGTATCTAATTTGAAGCAATGAAGGTTATTCAGGTTAGATGTAACCGTTTATTAAATATTATTAATATTAGTATTAAAAAAAACCCACGGGCCACGGCAAATTCCTTCAAATTGAAGGAATTTGCCGTGGATTTCCCACGTTTGGGAAAACATGGCAAGCAAGGGTGGCTTTTGTGGCCATGAGATTTGGCCTTCCACCACGTGGGCATGAGTAGGAAACTATGCCCTAAAGTCATGCCACATCTCCAAATTACGGGAGCATGAAGATAGCAATAAAGGGTCGGTATGTCTAAGTATAAATATGGGTGGGGTGTTGCACAAATTGCAAAACGAAGGGGAGAAAGAAAGCAATTGAGGGCTATTCGAATAAGTGGAGAAAAAGCTTGGAATTGGGTAAGAAACCCTAAATCCTAATTCAAACATAAATGTCATTACAAGTTAAGAAACGTTATGTGTATTGAAATTATGATTGAATATACGTTTTATTTTATTTTTATTTAATTGTTGAAGGGCACGGCATAGTCGAATCTTCCAAGTAAAGAGGTTCAAATTATTAGTTAATCTGACTATTCGAGACGAATCATAAATTTGGACATGGTGAGTGTAGTTGTGTCAAGGGATAGGCTAGGTTCCATCTCATCCCATTGCATTTATTTTATGTTTAAATTTGCATTTGATTAAGCGCTTAAGTAGAGCATATGTGGTTTCCAATGGCGAGCACAGTAAGTCCTTAACATAGTTTGATGTGTTGTAAACTCATATGTGATATTCAAAATATTTTTACATGTGAAACTTTGACCTAATATGCTATGATATGATTTGTGGAGCTAAGTCTCAAATTAAAATTCGATATGATACGACCCACGAGCGCAAAGGTAAGTTTATGATGAATTATGTAATCTTGGACATTTGTGAACATTGGATACAATTGGCATGCCATAGGGTTATTTGAGCTCACTATGTAAGGGTTGGACTACGGTCCGGGGCTACGGCCCATATGTGGGGAGAAAAGGTTGGATTGTGTAAGAGATTATGGAGCCATGGCTTAAGGCTACGGCCTATTTTCGATATGTGTGGGGTATAGGGGGATCCGCGTATCCATTGGTTGCTATGTCCAAGGAAATGATACGTACTTTTGATTTATAAAATATGACATTTGGCTTAAGCATGAAATTTATATATATATATTATTTGTGATATATTCATGTCATCTAAGCATGCACTATGTCATCCATGTCAATAGAAATCTGTTCTACATTCGTTATGACTACCAAACTAGGCTATGTAGGCCTAACATTCGTGTGTCTCATGCATTTCAGGACCTTGAAGCATTCCGAGCTCCGATCGTGTAGTTGCGGTTGCAAGTCACATCATCTATATATGTATGTTTATCTTTCGCCTTGAAACTACTAATAAGGTGGCATAGGACCTAAAGATGTTTAACCTACCCATTTTTTATGTGTATATTGTCTATAGTTTGTAATGACCTTAAAGGGGTTTAAATGATATGTTAGATAAGGTTAAAAACGGTTAAAAATCATGTTTAGCTTAAAATGGTGGAAAACTAAATGGGTTTGAAATATTCTAGAATTTGGTGTGCTATTAGAGTTATTGATTATTAGTTTGCTGGTAAAATCTGGTCAGGTTTGGAAATCACTTGATAGGTTAATCCGAATAAAAATAGTTTTGAACAGTTTACAAAATGGTCACTAAATATTGTATTGTCTAATCAGATAGGTAAATGACCTCCGTTAGTAATGAAATTTCACAGGCTAATAATTAGTAAGTTTAGTTTTAGTATGATAACCTAAATTTCGGTTAAGGACCCTTAATTTGTAAAATTTACAATTTGGGCCCTAAAATTAAAAAAAAAGATTAAAATTAACCCCAATTTGAGTAAATAGTTAATAAGTTAGTGTAAAAAGAGAATAATAGTCAATTCGAACAAGTTTCCAAATTCCAATTTAGCTTCTGGTCTCGGAATATGTTTTTCGATAACATCTTCAGATCTGGTTCTCTACTAGGCCTGGGAGGGGGTATTACAAGCATAGAGATAAAAAATCATTGTTCTTAGGGTGGCAAACTTTGTTGTCAATAATAGTTCCAAGTCGCACATTATCTGAGGACTCCGGAAGCCTTTATACTTGATCTAGTGCTTCATTATTCTTACGTTTCTGTGTACTTGTCGGCGTGTGATTCAAAATTGTCTTTACTTTATACACTCTTCTTCAATATCCACATGTGCTAAAGTTCACTTGCATCTTTCAGAACATAGTAATAGCAAGAAATCTTCTACTTTTAATGAATTATACTAATTTACTTGCACGATGCTTCAGAAATAAAAAGAAAGCTCAAAAGAGAATTCGTGAATTTTATTGAGGCTTATAAGCAGGAATACAATGGGATTTGAAAAAAAAATTATGGCAAACTGAAATAACAAAATCAAGAACAAAGTTAGCTCCCCAAGTATTCACAACATGAGGCATTCTGCAACCCCATTGACTAAACATAGCTTTCAGTTCAAAACATTCTCCAACAGACTTTGAATGTTGTCGAGATGTCTACAGATATGAAATCCCTTCCGAAATACTAGGCATCCAAGAGGTTTAAATTGTCGAATGTCAATTCTCAATGCACCTGCCCTTCACGGGTTTTCAACCCAGATCCTCATTTGGTTTCAAGATGCTCTTTACGAATTTTCACCTTGAACCCTCTTTTTCGCTTTATTCATTTTTTATTTTTATTTTTTATCAATGGCGCCCTTTCGGGTTTTCACTATAGATATATTCATTTTGTAAAGCGCCCTTTCTAGGTTTTTACTCCGCTTTTTTTATTTTTCCTTTTTTCAATCTCTTTTTTACTCTTCAAACATAATATTTCTTAACTAAATTAGAGTTCACTAGTTTGTGTAACTATTTACCATCCATCTCAGTTAGAATCAATGCTCCTCCAAAGAAAGCCTTTTTAACAACATAAGGCCCCTCCCAGTTATGCATCCATTTTCCACAGGCATCCTGGTGTATTTGTAAGATCTTTTTCAGCACTAGATCACCCTCTTAGAACTCTCTGGTCCGAACTTTCTTATCATAAGCCCGTATCATTCTTTTTGGAACATCTGGCTGTGACAAATTATCTTCAGCCTTTTTTCCTCGATAAGATTCAACTATTCAAATCGAACTTGTACCCATTATGCTTCATCCAATTTTACTTTAGATAGAACTCAGAGAGACAGAATTTCAACTTCAATTGGGAGCATCGCTTCTGTCCCATAGACCAAAGGTAAGGGGTTGCCTCTGTAGAAGTTCGCATTGATGTCCGATATGGGAACAAGGCAAAGGGCGGCTTATCATGCCAATCTTTGTAAGTCTCTATCGTCTTCGTTATGATTTTCTTAATGTTCTTGTTTGCTGCCTCCACTGCCTCATTCATCTTAGGGCCGAAAGTCACAGAATTATGGTGCATTATTTTGAATTGCTTGTACGCTTCTGTTATTATTTTATTATTGAAATTGGTAGCATTATCAGTGATAATTCTTTCTGGCAATCCATATCGACAAATAATCTTTTTTTCAAGAACTTACAGGTCGTGGATCTTATAATATTGGCGTATGAAGCTGCTTCCACCCATTTGGTGAAGTAATCAATGACCACAAGGATGAAGCGATGTTTATTAGAAGCTTTAGGATGAATCTGACCGATAACATCCATGCATCCATGCCCCAGACAGCAAATGGCCACAGTGAATTCATGGTGTGAAGAGGTAATGGTGGGGAATTAATCTTGTCAGCGTATACCTGGCACTTGTGACATTTTTTAGCATACTCAATGCAATCTCCTTCCATTGTTGACCAGTAATAACCATATCTCATTATCTTTTTGCCATTGCAAAGCCATTTGTATGTGTCCCACATATTCCATCATGCGCTTCTGCTAAAATACCTCTTACTTCTCAAGAATTGATGTATCTTAGTAAGATCTAATCTTTGCCCTTTTTGTACAGGATTTCACTATCAAGCACATATCCTGAAGCCATCCTTCTAATAGTTCTTTTGTCCTTATCATTCGCCTCTATGGGATAAGTTTGAAATTTGATGTATTGCAAGATATCAAAATACCATGGATTTTCATCTACCTCTTCTTCTATGTTTTAACAGTGAGCATAGGTATCATTACTCTGCATTTGCATTGGCATCATATCCTTAGGTTTATTTGCTAAAAATACTGAAGCCAATGTAGCTAAGGCATCCACCATTTGATTATCTTCCTTGGGATATATGAGAAAGTAACTTCTTCAAACTTTTTTATCAACTCGAGGATCAACTTTCAATACTCAATCAGTTTTGCATCTTTTGTTTCCCACTCTCCACGGAGCTGGTAAAAAACTAATATTGAGTCCTCATATACTTTCAAAATCTCTATTTTCTTTCAATAGCAGCTCGTAATCCCATGATACAAGCCTCATACACTGCCATATTATTGGTGCAATGAAATTCCAATTTTCTTGTGAAAGGATAATGTTCATTATTCGGGGAGATCAACACTACTCCAATCCTATGTCCCAGGGCATTGACTGCTCCATCAAAATACAATTTCCAAGTTTCATTCTTTGAAGTTTCATTTCCTTCCGTGGAGATATTCATCACATCCTCATCTGGGAAGTCAAAGTTCAAGGGCTCATAATCCTCTAAAGTGCGGCTAGCCAGGAAATCGGCTATGGCACTTCCTTTTATTACTTTCTGACTTACATATACTATGTCAAATTATGACAACAACATTTGCCAACGAGCCAATCTTCCAAGAAACACTACTGATTCCATCAAAAACTTCAATGGATCGAGTCGGGATATCAACCAGGTAGTGTGATACAACAAGTATTGTTTGAGTCTACGAGTTACCCAAACTAAAGCAAAACACAATTTTTGAATTGGAGAATATCGTACTTCCCACTCTTTGAACTTTTTGCTCAAGTAATAAATGGCTCTTTTTTTCTCGTATTATCATGTTGCCCTAGGACCCATCCCATCGAGTTCTCATAGATAGACAAGTAGAGAATGAGCGGTCTAACTAGAACTAGAGCTACTAAAATCAAAGCATTTGTAAAATATCTCTAACATCCAATTATTCAGTGCTTCGCTAGGGAAGTATGGACGAATCATTTCCAGAAATTTGCCAGGATGAGATCCTTCAAATATACCATTGACATACAGTCATTCCATGATCTCACCGAAAATCTCCTCTTCCTGCATCCTCACAGTTTCCCTATTATCCTTCTCAAGTTGCTTTTTGACTTTTTAAAACCCGTGAGACATGAAAATGCAAGTTAAGCCCAGAAAAGTTACGAGTTTACCAGAAACTTCTGCTCCAAAAAACTGAGCCCTCATTCTATCTTCTCTTTATTTCAAATCCATCTGCCTTTGCAATGTTCGGCTTAAACCTGAGTCTGAAATGATCTTTCTTCATAAGAATAGGTTTTGGGCGTAGGCATCCCTGTAAATTCTTCCCAAATCCTTTTTCTTGTCCTTGCTCATCTGCCAAGGGTTTCATGAACAGTCATCATTGTACAATTTGACAACCTCGGACGGGGTATCGGCCTCTCTTTCACAATTAAGGTTGTATTTATAAACTTGAGGTCTCTAAACGAACATTCTAAAGCATTCTCATTTGCCTTGATGTATGGGGCGTTAACGGATACGGAGGTGATAATGTCCTCATTTGCCCCAATGCTGATCAACTTTCCTTCTATTACAAATTTCAGCTTCTGATGCAAGGATGACGGAACCTCTCCACCAGAGTGAATCCAAGGCTTATCGAACAAGCAATTATAAGTTGGTTTAATGTCCATTACCATAAAGTCAACATTGTAAACCACAAACAGGTCTGATCTACAGTGGAACCTTAATCTTTCCCAACACATCTCGTGTTGTTCCGTCAAAAGCTCTCACGGCATTTGTATAAGTTTTCATATGCGAATCATCAATTGGTAGCCTCTGCAATATAACCATTAGAAGTACGTTCAACACTAACCCATTGTTGATTAACACTCCCAAAAGAACATACCCTTTGTAGTGGGTCATTATATTTAGGGCCTTAATGGATCCTATTCCTCCTTATGGGATCTCATCATCAATAATGGTGATATAGTTGTCTGTAGTAACGTGGTTCACAATTCTGTCCAGTTTGTTCACCGATATATTGTTCAGGACAAATGTTTGATCAAGCACCTTGATCAGAGTGTTCTGGTGCCCCTCTGAACTCAGCAACAATCCAAGGATAGATATTCTAGCATGTTGTCTCTTCAGTTGTTCAACTATATTGTACTCACTGTGTTTCAAAAACTTCAGAAACTCATGGGCATGTTCCTCGGTGAGGAGCTTATTTATCTTTGGAGGATGTTTTTCTCCAAAATTCTTTATGGAACTATAGTAGCCTTTCCTTTCACCTTTTTAACATCTTTAGATGTTTCTAGTGAGTAACATCTTCCGCTTCTAGTGAATTGCCCGACCTCATTTATTGTCTCAGCATCAGGCTTTTCACTTGTTTTTTCTTCAAGCATAGTCTTTCCTTCAGTCAATGGTTTTACCTCTTCTTCCAGCTTTGATCTCTTTGGTATGGTTACGTTGGCAACATAATTCCAGGGAACCTTGTGAGTGTCTTTAAAATAGAAAGATGTCGAAGGAGAAATCACCACCCTTGGAGTCACTATCAGCTTGTTTCCGTTAGACAAACTTCCAACCTTTGGCCTAGTGGAAATGACCAATGGCGTGTTCACCCCATACCTAACTCCAAAATTCTAAGAAGTGCACACCTTTGCTTCCTTCTCCTCTCTCATTTTTTCGAAGAATTCAATCTCCTTATTATCCATCATTTTCTAGATCAAACACCTGAATTCATAGCAGTGTTGAATCTCATGACCATTCTCTTGATGGTATTCGCAATATTGGCTTGATTCTATTTCCTTTTCAATCTACATGTCTAGCTGTATCATCTCAGCATTGTACAACTATTTGAACACCCATTTCAAAGGAGATCTAACCTCAGATACATCAGTATTTAGTCGTTTAGCCTCACCATCTTCTTCTAGAGTGTTTACTCATCTTTCTCCATGGTTGGGCAGAGGATTGGCCGTAATATTGGGTTCATCAAACTTCAAAACCCCAGTTTTAATCAAATTCTGAACCACCTTCTTGAAACCAATGCAACTTTCGATAGTATGCCCCAAAATCCCAACATGGAACTCGCAGTGAGCGTTTGGATTATACCATGGAGGATAAAGAGGTTATAGAGGTGTAAGATAATATGGTCTCACCAGATCTGCCTCGTAAAGCTATGGGTACAGTTCTGCATATGACACTAGTATGGGTGTGAAGTTCATCATGTCGTTTCTCGAACTTCGAGGATCTTTCTTATTTGTGTTCTGAAAATTTCCTAACACAGCACCAGGCAGTGTAATTGTGACATTCTTTGGAGGCTCATAAGTACTCGCATTGTTTACCTCATTATCCTTTCTCTTATGTTTCTTGCGAGAGCCATCTCCACTTTCAATCCTTCCACATTTAATTACCGCTTCAATCAGCTCTTCAGTCACCATTATATTGGAAAAATTTTCTGTAGCATTGCTGATCAACCCTCAAAAAGTGGACCCCTCAAAGTCTATACAAACATGTGGACAACCTCACTTTCCATCAGCGGTGATTGTACTTGCGCTGCCACGTCTCTCCACCTTTGAGCATATTGGCAGAATGTTTCATTAGATCGTTGCTTCATCCCTTATAGCATGACACGGTTAGGAATCATTTCAGTTACATGTTTATAATGCTCTACGAAAGAGCCAGATAAATCTTTCCATGATTGGATATTTACTCGGTTCAACTACTTGTACCAATGTGTTACCGAGCCTGTTAAATTATCTTAGAAACAATAGATCAACAACTTTTCATCTTTCAGATACGCAACCATCTTGCAACAATACGTTGTAAGATGGGACGATGGAAAAGTTGTTCCATCAAACTTCTCAAAATCCGATACTTTGAACTTGGGAGGAAAAAACAAGTCAGCAACCAAGTTCAGGTCAACTGCACTAGATCTTCGCTCGTTCACCTTCTGCATTCCGAGTAAATAGTCTTCCAACACTTTACAACATCCCCCATACTTCTTTTCAATTTTGGCTCTGATCTTCTTAATTTCATTAATTGTATTCAAGTCTGGAACTTCTCCACCTCCGAAATTTACTCCAACATGAACAAGATGACTAGCAGTAGCTTCAGCCAAATTAATTTGAACCTTCTTCGTAGGAGGTGGCCTTTTAGGATGTTCCCTCATGTGAGATGCAATGTCATCTTGTTCATTCATGTTATTTGATGCACATTCATGTACTTTACCCTTTCCAGGCTCCTTCAGTCCTAAAAGAGTGGTCAACTGAGCAACTATCTCTCGCTAGGCTTAAGCAAAATAGTCCTTTATAGACTGTTGTATTCTATCAAAGCGGTTCTGTGTTTCTAATCGATCATTCTCCATACTGATAATTCTATCTTCTACTGCCATAGTTTTGAAGTACAAACGTGTTCCATATGAATGCAGTATGACTGTGGTTTGTAAATCAAACTGCCACAGAACCTTTTTGTATTAAAAAGAGTTTTGAATTTTGCAAAATGCAATGCAATGTATGAATATGCGTGGATGTATGAATATCTGTATGCAAAAGGAATCTAATTCAGGAACTAGTCTTTATGAAACATTCATTAACTAAAAGGTCCAAATACAAAGAAAAGATAATTTCTCCGACAAAAAACAGCTAGCCCTAGCTCCTAAATTGATCACTTCATTCAATATCCTGATTAAAGCTTGTCTAAGTTCAGTGTCAACGTTAATGTCAGGGCGTTGTAATAATCTTGCAGCTTCTGCAGACAAGATCTGCACGTATTGGGCGATCCCTTCTACTTGGTTCTTGAAGCTAATCATCTAGTGACTTTGTTTATAGATCGTATACTCAGATGCTTCAAGTTTGTCCTTTAGCATCTTATCTCCCTGATGCAATGCTCCCTCATAACTCGTGAGCTGATCCCTCAAGCCTTGTACCAAACTTTCCAACTCTGCTACCCTTTTCTTCAATCCTTCATTCTCTTTGTCCATCTTAAATTTGTCTTCATTATGGTACTTTGTAATCATTTGTTCCAGTTGTGACACTTATGTCATTAGTTCAAAATTTTGGGCTTGTTTTTCTTCTGACTTCTCTTTGGCTTTGGTACTTGACTCTCGCAATTCTCGGGCCTTTTTCTTATACATATTCTTGTAATTATTCTTTCCCTTTGTCATTTCACTTAGCTTTTCAGACATGTCCTTAATCATCTTGCTTATTTGTTCCTTTTGCTTTGTTTTACACCCAGCATGAATTTCTTGTTAATCCTTCAAGTCTTGACTGATTTTTCTATTTTGTTCTCTAAGATCCTTTTTCTTTCCCTCATAAACATTCACTTGCAACTTCGCCGTGGTTAACTTATTTGTGAGATCATTGATTCTTTTCTCATACCCTTTCAAATCTAATTCTCAATCGTGCTTTAATTTCTCCAATGTTGATAGCACATTCCTAACAGGTTCATTAGATGGGCTAGTGTCTCCTTAACTTCTCCGGAGTATGTTATCATTAACCCTTTGAGCCTTCTATTCTTCATATCCTGGCATGACTTCCAACTCCTGATAAGGGTTCACCCTTCTTGGTATTTCCCATGCTTTTGCAGTTTGACTTACCTTCCCTTGTAATCGTTTGTCTTATATGCATATTCGAATAGGCCATGCCCGTAGTAGCTAGTATGAACTGCCTTGAGGTGAATTGTCTCGACACCAATAAAGGGCAATAAGTTGTTCCTCCCCATATTCCTAGTAGTGGTACCCAATCTCTGTCTCCACATCAATAGAGATAGGTTGTTCCCCTATTCAGCCATAGAGTTCTCCATACAACATCTGCATCTTTCATGTCCTTAAAGTGTTCGTTCCATTGCTCTTCTTTCTTCTTTTCTTTCGGGCAACTAGCCAATTGTTCTTCTATCAGTAAGTAGGTACTGAGATACCTGATAGCTCTATAAGATGTATTCCACTTGTGCCCTCTGAACCATATTTCTAGCAACTACGCACAGTCCCAAAACCTTTTTCTAGTCGTTCGAACAGCCCTAACGTTGATGGATCAATATGCTCTGGAGTTCTTGGAAATAATACCAACCCATATATGCACAAGGCGTATAGGCTCCTCATCTTGGACGGTTCATCGCTTGCTAGTATCAATTCCCTAAGGACTTTCCAATTTATACGATGTTTGTCCTCATATTGATCAATACTATCGTTGTTACCTATTTTGCCATTAAATCGCTCTTCTTTCTTACTCGTGATCAATCTCAATTTCTTCCTAAAACCAGAGTTGTTATTGGGTCTTGTGTAAATCTTATCATATCGAATTCTGGGAAAGTGTATTAGGACTTCATACTCTTCAAGCGTAGGTGTCATGTCCACTTGCCCAAAAGTAAAACAGTTGTATGATGGGTTCTAGAATTGAGCCATTGCTCTAAGCAGCTTTCGATCTACTTGAAAGTACAACAATAGAGCCATGTCACCAATTTTTTGTTGAAAAGATGCTTTCATGTCATTTCCCCATTGTTCCTATATAGCTCTAACCTCCGGTAAACAATTATTCGATTTTGTATTTAGCTTAACGTAACTTTTCATCTGTAATATATCACCCTTACGAAGGCTATCCCCTTTTTCATGTTGAGTTTGCTCTGACCATGTCCAGACTGTGGTATTGTCTTCTCCCAATTTCTTGGATCCTTCAGCCATATAGAATACTTCATATTCAATTGATTACCAATCTGATACCAAAATAATGCAATATGATGTAATTCATTTAAAAGCAATGTAATAAGATAAACAAACACAAGAAACAAAAAAAAACTTGCGTCAGAACTTTGAATTAATATTGAAAACAAATTAATAACATAGTAAACTAGGTGATATAAAGCAGAGAAACTAATCACAAAAGTGTGCTTAAACTGGCAACACCTTCTCCTAGGTTCTTATCTGGATCTAGTGGAGTAGGTTTCTAAATTACAACATGTGGTTTGTGTTCTAGACTCTGGGTACCTAAATTGTCGTTACTGTCTACAGTGACAATAAGACATCGATTCGAGAGTATACAACCCCTTTTATTGGAGGCGTGTACCTCATGTTGTATAAGGTTGGTATACTGAAAGAAAGACAAAATTCTAAACTCGAAGGTGGAGAGCCTTACGTCGGATCATGTCTCGCTCCCACTTAAGGCTGAAAAGCCCGGGTAGAAGGCCATGCATGAATGATAGTTTATCACACACAAAAGCTACCTCCAATCTTTCTAAAACTTCATCCAATAATTATTGGAGAAATTAAATTCAAATTATCATTCTAAATATCAAAATTCCATGTAAGATTAATTAATTAGGCATGGCTCTCAATTTTAGGTCCCCAGCGGAGTCGTCAAGCTGTTGTGACCATTTTTAACCGGGGAGTGAAAAATCGTCTGACGGTTTATGTTGCAAAATAAGGTTTTAACCATTTTTAATTCATTCTATCTTGAAAATTCAGTTTTTTTATTAATCATGTTTTTTCATTTAATTAACTAAGAAAATTTGATTCTTCTTTTTTATTTGATTTTAAAAACCTTTAGAGTCACTGCCGGTCACTTTGGTAGAATGGACACCATAAAAATAACCAGAGATTCGTTTCTTTAAAATTTAGGTTCGGGAGTCGGTTACGTATGGGGAAGGATTAGCACCCCCACAAATGCCTGTTATCAGTACCATTTAATTTTATGTGGCATTTTGGATAATAATTTGAATTTAATTTACTATAATTATTAAATAGATTTTAATTTCGAATGGAGATATCCTTTTATAAGGAAATATATTTTGGAATGAATATGAAATTAGAAGCACCCGGTTACTTTAGGGCACTTTGATTCATATTCAAAAACATATCCCAACATAAAAGGTTTTGTTGCATGTCCAGTTATTGTCTTGTTGATTTTAAGTTCTAACCTAAAAGGCTCAAATTAATTGAATTATTTAAAACTATGAATATTATCAAATTGAAGGAAATTATGAAATAACACCCAATTGCTTGAGCACTATTCATACTAAACCCCAACTTTAATAATATTCCTATTTATTCGATGAATCTAGTTATTTAAGTTCTAATCCTAATTAAGGCTTTAGTCTAATTAATTTGATTAATTTCATATTCTAAGTTAAAATGAGTATCAAATATTCTACTTAAAAGCCCCCTTGAATAACATCCCATTGCATTAAGACACTATTCAAATTAGAACTTAAAAGTTTTCCTTTTAATACTCATTTATTTACTACAATGATCTCACCTATTTTAATTATTTAATTCTTAATTAAAGAAACTAGTATCTAAGGCTCTAACAACTATATTTAAGTAAATTAAATTAACTAACAATATACTATATGTTGTATTTAAAACCATGCATTAATCAAAGATTAATCAAAGTAATTAAATTAACAAATGAAATTAGGGACTAAATGGAAATAAGTACAAGTTAAGGAGCTTAATTTTTATTGTATTAATGGCCAAAATGTAAAGATTACAAAAGAGAGGCCAAATACTTAAAGATCCGAGAAGAAGGGCGCGAATCCTATATCTGACCTATTTCAAAATGCACGGGTTGAGTCAACTCGACACCAAAACCGTGTCATTTGACTTGGGCTATAAAGAGCCCCAATTCGAGCTAACTCGTCCATTTTCCCACCTTACACTCTCTCCTCACCCATTCTCTTTGCCTTCTCTCTAAAAAACACCTTCAAACCCAGAAAATAATCTAGAGATGGGTCAAACTCAAGCTTTTTTGGATGAATGTTCATCCTTGTTCTTCATGAACAGGATGAACTTCATCGTTTCCGGCCAAACTCCACCGCCATAACTGCCCCTTGATCCTTAGTCACCATCTTCCGACCATACTCCAATTTTTGCCGGCCACTAGTATTTGAATCTCGGGGGCCGTAGGCGACCACGATAGCCGCAAGGCGATTTTCGGTCACCGCGAGGCGATTTTTGGCTGTCGTATCTTCACCGTGTCAAAACCCTAAAACTACCCAAAAACTCTATTTCACCGTCCTAAACCTAGATCTAAGGCCTGATTCATCAGAATCACCCGTCTTCCCCACCTAAATCTAACTAAGCAAACCCAAATCCTCTTATTTTCAACTTCTCCGTACCTTAAAACCCAAGTCACGTTCTCTTTTCCTTTTTACTTTTATTTTTGCTATTGTTTTTGTTTGTTTAAAACTAGGATCTAACATTTGCTTGTGTTTTTTCTTATAGGAAACAAAAGAGAGTGACGAAATCTACCTTCTGGCGATGTGCGACGGAGATTTCGGCAAGGATCCCGGTGACCGATCATCTTCTCCGACAGACGCTTTGACTTTCAAGTAACCTTTGAGCTTCGGTAAGTTTCTCTCTCTCCTCCTCAATTATTACCGTAATTATTGCACCATAATTATTATTTGACTTTTTCTCTCTCTTCCTTTATATAGGATAGTGCGTCATGACATCATCGCTGACATCACATGCATGACGCCAACAGCCAAGAAAACTATTATTCGTGTGATAAGCTTCTGGACCAATGGGTGTCTGCCACATGGCAGTTTTAGGCGGGAAAACTGAATATTTGGTTTTGTATCAGAATGGGCGGGAAAGATTATAACATATGTAATTGGGCTTAAATTGGGCTTTTGGGATTCTTTTTATATGTAAATGGTCTTATATTGTATAGATGGACTTATTTTTGGATATGGACTATCTTTTTGGTTTTATTTATTTATACTAACTATTTATTTATTCATATATTTACTTATTCATTTCATATTATTTTTCTATATATATATGTGTGCCTGAACTAAATTCGGGTATTACAGTACCAAGAATATGACAGTGCCCCTACTAATTTTCTTGAAAATACATGACTCATCTTTATTTTTGATAAAATCAAACTCTTTGATTGCATCGTTAAAACAAAGATTCCAACTTCGAGAAGCTTGCTTCAATCCATAAATGGACCTTTGTAGCTTGCATATTTTTCGGCATCTTTTGGATCGAAAAAACCTTCATGTTGTGTCATGTATGCATCATCATCTAGTTTTCTATTAAGGAAAGCAGTTTTAACATCCTTTTGCCATATCTCATAGTCATGAGATGCAGCTATCGCAAGTAAGATCCAGATAGATTTAAACATAGCAACATGTGAAAAGGTTTCATCATAGTCTATACCATGAAATTGAAGAAAACCCTTAGCGACTAATAGTACTTTGTATGTTTGTATATTACCATCCATGTCGGTCTTCTTTTTGAAAACCCACTTGCACCCTATGGGCTTAACCACTTCATGTGGGTCAACCAAGGTCCAAACTTGGTTTTTTGACATGAAATCCTCTCAAATTTCATGGTCTCTAGCAATTTCTCAGAGTCTGGGCCCGTCACTGCTTCTTGATAAGTCCTAGGCTCATCTTGATCCATGAAGAGAACATCACCATGCAATGTGACAATAAATCCATATTTCTCAAGCGCATTGCATTCTCTCAAAGATCTTCGCAGTGGTTGTGTTTACAAAATTGTTGAATGTTCCTCAACAACTTGTGGAATTTGTTATTGTTCAATCTTTTGTTCAATGATATATGGTTGATCTCGAATTTTATTGAGTTTAATATTTCTCTCGCTTCCTTTTCGCAAAACAAATTCTCTTTCTAGGAAGATTCTTGTTTGAGCAGCAAACACTTTGTTCTTAGTAGGATTGAGAAAATAATATCCTTTAGTTATTTTAGGATAACCCATAAAATTACATTTATGAGATTTGGGTTCGGCTTTGTAGACATCTTATGTTTAACATAAGCTTCGCATCCCCAAATTTTCATAAAAAATATACTAGGACGTTTCCTAGTCCATATCTCATATGGTGTCTTTTAAACTGATTTTGATGGAACACGATTTAGTGTGAAAGCAACTATTTTTAGCGCATGTCCCCAAAAAGAAACTAGAAGATCAGCGTGACTCATCATTGATCGAACCATGTCTAATAATGTTTGATTTCTTCTTTTCAAAAACTCTATTCAATTGTGGAGTATCATGAGGTGTGAGACAATCCCACATTCCTTAAGAAGGTCACTAAACTCTAAGCTTAAGTATTCTCCTCCTCGATCTGATCGAAGAGCCTTAATGTTTTTTCCTAGTTGATTTTGTACTTCATTTTTAAATTCCTTGAACTTTTCAAGGGCTTTAGATTTATGATGCATTAGGTAAATGTACCCATATCTACTGAAGTCACTTGTGAAAGTAATAAAGTATTAAAACCCTCTTCTGGCTTGTGTATTCATTAGTCCACATTCATCACTATGTATTAATCCCAATAAATCACTTGCTCGCTCACTTTTACCATTAAAATGAGCTTTGGTCATCTTTCCCAATAAGCAAGGCTCGCATACATCAAGTTGTTCGAAAACAAATGAATCCAAAAATACATCTTAATGAAATTTTGAAATGTGTTTTTCCCTTATGTGACCCAAGTGACAATGTCAAAGATGAGTTTGATTAGAGTCATTTGTTTTTTTATTTTTTCGTATTTATGTTGTAAATGAAATTCTCTTGATCCAAAATATAGAGGTCATTTATTAATTGTGTCACACCATAGAAAACATTATCGAGATGAAAAGAACAATAATTATTCTTAATAATTATTTCAAAACCAATATTGTCTAAACAAGAAATCGAAATGATGTTTTTAGTCAAACTAGACACAAAATAACAATCCTCTAAACATAAATTAAGTCCACTAGGCAACGATAAAGTATATGTTCTTATAGCTAATGCAATAACTCTTGCTCCATTACCAACCCATAGGTCCACCTCTCCTTTTCTCAGATTTCTACTCTTTTGTAGTCCTTATACAAAGGTGCAAATATGAGAACCACAACCGGTATCCAATACCCAAGAGGTAGGTGTTGATAAATTAATATCAATAACAAAAATATTCGTGGCGGACGCTCTGCTTTCATTTGTCTTCTTAACTTTTTCAAGATAAATGGAGCAGATCTTTTTACAATGACATGTCTTATTACAATGGAAACATTTTCCTTCCAGTGACCAGTCAAGGTAGTTTACGCCATTCAACTTGTCCTTCTCAGGGACCGATCACAATGATAAAAAATTTGTATTTCTCATAATAAGTCTACAACAATAAAATATGAATTTTGAGTATGTTTACCATGCTTGCTAATAAAAAGGATTTTATACTCCCACTATTTTTACTAAAATTAATAACCCTTAAATATTAATGTTGAAAATATTTTCTATAAATTATTCTAGTGGGTAATGATCCAAATTTCACATTCTCTTAAGTCAACTTTGGCTTTTCTCTTAAAATTATGATCTATCTAGCTAAGCAACACTTGCTAATTACTTCTCATGTAACTCCTTCATTTGGTGAACAACTCTTGTTCATAATCATCTTATGATTATCCAAATAACTAACATTTAGGTTTCTAATCCTATTAGAGTAACCTACTTAAGTCTTTAACCTATGTTACAACCAACGAATATCACTTGCTTATTCTTCGTGTTTGGCCAAGATAGATACAAGTACCTCGCTTTAGCAGAACCTACATTGTATCGATCTAGACTTTAACAATGGTTAACATTGGGAAGCAATAAAAGACTTAATATTTTATTGAGGGGTTTTGTGAATATTATCTCACCATTTAAAATTTAATCTTATCAATTAACTAGCTTGTATCTCATACATTCATTTTATCACATACACGAAAAGTAGTAAATATGAATGTAATAGTTATAGCCCATATCCTAAGGTGGCCCCTCCCAAGCCAATGGGAGAACCAAATTATTCTTAGGATAAAAACACTTCTCAAGCATCTTTCTATCGGCCCACATTTCTGTTCCTCTGGTCCATGCTTCTTCATTTAGATTACATTATTAGAAACTCATTTTACATACAAGGGAGTAAGATGAGAAGAGAATTACAATAGAAGTAGAGAAAGGCACGACACGCAAGCCGTATTTATAAAACATTATAAATAAAACTAAATGGGCTATTGGGCTATAACCATGCATTCCAAACACTGTGCATAACAAACATAATAACGACACAGTTAGTTATTGAGGTTTTACCAGATTGTTCCTACACAGGGGTTAAGCCCCTTGTGGGGTTTCGGCGACCCTGTAGCCACCATCGGGGTTGCCGCTGCCCGGTCAGCGACGGAGAAATTTTTTAAAGATTAGCATCTTAATTGCTATGTAAAAACCTCATTATTTGATAAGTTTTATCAATATTATCGTGTTTTATAGGATTTTAAAATCAACAAGGTTTTTACTGAAACAACTTTTGTTACTTTCCCGCACAAAATCTATAGACTAACCATTAGTCTAATATATAACTATAATCCACATATGTTAACACTTAATATCTAAAACCCTAAAACTCAATATTGAATATGTTAACAATTAACATATAATATTTCAAACCGTATTGACAAAGATCATGATGATTAACTCTTAATCATTGATCTTAGGAACATCTTTTAACAGGATTAACAGACTGTGTGATTGAATAGATTTGCTCATACAGATATCATATATTCGCTAAATAAATCGAAAAATAACATGTATCTCATACAATTATATCACTCAAGTAATTAAAACTTGAATCTGTATCATACAAGTGGCTCTGATACCACTATTGGGTCATACCGGTACACCCAATGGCACATTAGAAAAATTATCTGGCGATTACCACCAGAGATCCATGTACGAGGAACGAATCAAAGTGAATAAGGGTGAAGAATTGCCTATTTAAAATCTGGAATTCTGAATTTGGAGGAGATAGATATCAAATCACGATTCCACGATGTTGATTCCTAAACTGCAACGATAATGCTTCGACCTTTACGTAGTTCACCTAGTTGAAACGAGCGTACAAAACTCTCTAAACTATTTAGAGGGTTTTTTCAAAAAGCATTAATGATTGCTAGATCTCTCATGCCTTTATATAGCCTTTGAAATCCTAATTCAACTCATATTAGGATTTCAATATATATTAATATATATAATTCTAATTTAACTTTAATTAGGATTACAATATATATATATTAAATATATAAAATCCCAATTCAACTTAATTAGGATTTCAATATATATTAAATATATATAATCCCAATTCAACTTTAATTAGGATTTCAATATATATATATATATTAAATATATATAATCCCAATTTAACTTAATTAGGATTTCAATATATATTAATATATATAACCTTAATTCAACTAATTAGGATTTCAATATATATATATATATTAATATATATAATCCTAGTTTAACTTTAATTAGGATTTAAATATATATATATATTAATTTAAATCAAATTATATTATTTATATATTAAAAGAATCATAATTACAATAATTATTTTCTTTTAATATTTATCTAATAGTTAAATTATATATATATCAAATATATATTAATTTAATTAAATTCGTGTACAACAAACTTGTATATATATAATTCCTTTAATATATGCTCATTTCAACCATGGGTGTGACCCTGTAGGTTCATGTAACGTTAGTAGTAAATATTAGAACATTTCTAATATTACAAACAATGAGTGACATCTAGAAATATGTCATTGTCACCTAAGTTACAAGAAATCATGATTCGACATAATCTTTTCGTGATTAACTCTTTTTCATGTATTACATCCTTTTGTCCTTTATATCTAGATTGGACACAAGTCATGGAACAATCACACTTGTATAGTCAATCTAATATTTCTTGATATCTTGAATAGAGTATTATAAACGAATAACTATGATATCTCATATCAACTTATTCGAGCATGGCCATGCATTTCTAGTCTCACTCAATCAAGTGGCCTACGATATCACTCTTATTATGTAGGAGGGACAAATCATATCTTGATCAACCATATCCCACTTCATAGATTGTGACATATCCAATATCAGTCTTTATAAAGTGGTCAGTTACGACACACGTTTGACTGTATCAAAATATGTCACTTACGATGCTGAAATAATGATGATCTCAGGTTTGATAATCATATATGTAGCTATCACTATGAGCGATGTTGTGACTGTCACATAATAATCCAAGAAATATGTTCATAGCGGGTTAGTCCAGTATGTTGTTCTCTAACACATACTTATGTATTGATTTTGACATATCCACGTCAATGACTCAAAAGAGTTGAAATATTTGATGACTCAAAAGAATTTGAATCTTAGGCAACATAGATGGCTGAAGTTGCTTAAGGATTATGATTTGTCGATTGAGTATCATCTAGGAAATGTTAATGTTGTAGCCGATACTTTGAGTAGGAAAGTTGTGGTGGAGTTGAGGGTGATGTTTGCACGGTTGAGTGTGACGCGAGATGGAGGTTTATTGGCCGAGTTACAAGTAAAGCCATCTTTGTCACAGTTGATTAAGGACAAGTAACCTTATGATGATGCATTGGTACCGCATGTTAAGGATACCATGGATGGGAATCTGATAGATTTTTAATTTAATGATGATGGAGTGTTGTGCTTTAAAGGTCAGATAGTGGTGATTAATGATGATGAGTTGAGACATATCATTTTGACCGAGGCTCATGCTAGTCCTTTTGCTATGCATCCTAGTAGTACTAAGATGTATCATGGTTTGAAAGGAGAGTACTATTGGGTTGGATTCAAGAAATATATGGCTAATTTTGTTGTTAGGTGCATGGTGTGCCAGCGTGTTAAGACTGAGCATCAGTTTCCTTTTGGGTTGTTGCAATCGTTGAGGATACCAAAATGGAAGTGGGAAAGAATCACCATAGATTGTCTGTCTAAGTTGTCGTTGACGCCTACTAAAAATGATTCCATTTGGGTGATTGTGGATCAGATTACGAAGTGTGTACATTTTGTTCCAATGCATACGACATATACCTTGGATAAGTTGGTGGATTTGTATATTGATGAGATTGTGCATTTGCACAAAGTACCTAAGTCCAGAGTATCATATAGAGATCCGCAGTTTACAGTGAGGTTTTGGGAGTGTTTGCACCGGGCTTTGGGTACAAGGTTGAATTTTAGTACTTCATATCATTTTTAGACGGATGGCCAGTCTGAATGTATGATCCAAGTTTTGGAGGATATGTTGAGGTGTTGTATCATTGAGTTCCAAAGAACCTGGGAGAAACAATTGTCTTGGTGGAGTTTGCCTATAATAACAGTTATTATGCTAGTATACAAATGGCACCGTATGAAGCCTTGTATGGTAGGAAGTGTCGTACACCTTTGTGTTGGGTCGAGGCTGGAGAAAGGCATGTATCTTTGCCGAATATGTTGAAAGATATGAATGAGAAAATGAATCTTGTTTGTGATCTCTTGAAAGTGGCTTTGGATCACCCAAAATCCTACGCGGATTTGAAGTGTAGAGAGATTGAGTATATGGTTGGTGATCGCGTGTTTTTGAAAGTGTCACCTTAGAAGAAGGTGATACGATTCGGATGTAAGGGTAAGCTTAGTCTGAGGTTCATTGGACCATATGAGGTTGTGGAGCGTGTTGGTCTTGTAGCTTATCGTTTGCGGTTACCTTATGAGTTGGAGAAGATTCATGATGTGTTTCATGTATCGATGTTGCAGAAGTATCGGTCGAATCCATCACATGTTATGTTGGTGGAAGATATTGATTTGCTACCGGATTTATCCTATGATGAGGAACCAGCAAGGCAGACATGTTGAAATGGTTTCCGCATTTGTTTCCTTCAAGTAAATTTCAAGGATGAAATTTCTTAAGTGGGGAAGAGTTTTAACGCCACAGTTTTGGGCCTAGAGGTTTATAGGTTGATTAGACGATCCGGTGGACAAAGTTAGAGATTTGAGTCGGATTCAAGATTTAAAATAGGATTAAATATTTTTGATGCGTGAAAAATATTTGAAAAATATATAAAAATTATTATTTAATATATGGATATTTTTGGTAAAATCAATTTTTGAAAATAGAGTTTGGAAACTGGACATTTTGGTTAGTGACCAAAATGTAAAGATTGAAAACTATTTTTAGTGACTGTTTTGGAAAAGGATCAAAACTTTGAATCTTTAAGGAGCTGTTTTACCTAATGTTTTTAATCTGATTTTCCTCTTAATTGGGATTATTTTAATGAGCTTTTAAATAAGGAAATTAAAGGGATTAATTAAAATAGGTGGTTATTTCCTAAAAACACTTTTGATGTAATTTTCTTTCTCTCAAATTTTCTCTCAAAATTCCTTCAGCCAAACACACTATTTTTCATCAAAGATTTGAGGTAATGATCTTGATTTGCAAACCTTTGATTTCTAATGGATTCTTCAATCTTCTTTTACAAAATCTTATTGTATTTCTTTGTTTTTCAAGATTAAACATCCAATTCAGGGGAAATTTACTCATTAGAGGTAAGGTTCATTCTTATCCTCTAATGAATAGTTCTTTACTGAAATTCCCAAATTATTGATCCTTTATATATGTTTTCTACTGAGTTTTGATGATTTAATTAAGGAAAATTTGTTTAATCAAGGTTTAATTGATGAGATAATGTGGTTTTCGAATTAGATATGTTTTGCTAAGTTCTTGATTGATTTCAATCATGATTTTGATTTTATATAATGTTAAAGATTGATTTTAACCTTGGAATCCCAGAACTATGTGAATCTCTAATTTTTAGGTTGCTAGTTATGAGTTTTTGAGGAGTTGTGGTAGTTTTATGTATGCTAGAGGTATAAGGATTATTTTTGGAAGTTAATTGAAGTTAATTAATGGATTGAATGGCTAGATTATGGTAGGTTGTGTTTAGGTTAAGTTGGAAGGTGTTTTCGGTTGTTTTCGGAATGTGCTCCTTGGTTTTTAATGAGGCGAAGTTGGGGAGTTATGTTGCTGGGATTATGGATGTATGATGATGCATTAGCCCTCTATTGTTATGTGGCTAAAATAGGGGAGATTGATCATATAGCTATTAGTGAGGTTTCAGAGGCTTTGAACTCTTGAATTCGCATCGGCGAATGAAGTTTTGCGTTGTCGGTGAACGAGAATGTGGATTTCAGCTTTGAAATGGTTTAAAGGTTATATTGGAGGTTTAAGCTTAGCTTGAAATTTGGTTTAAACTCGGAAGTAAGTATAAAGAAATTTCTCTCTCGGTCGTGCTTTTATGAAATGGATTTTATGCACTTGTTTTGAATGACATGATACCTACTGTTTAAGCATGTTTTAAAGTATGTTTAATACTGTTTTTGATCATATAATGATGATGGATTCTTAATATTGTTTTTGATCATATAATGATGATGGATGCATTTGGTAAATGATCTATGTAAGTATGTGAGATACTTGTTTTAAAGCATGGTTTGTTGCTTTGGAAATGATTTTGAATTGATGCATATAAAAACAGTGAGGTACATGGTTAATAATGAATTATATTGGCAAGTGGTGTGGTTTAAAATGTTATCGGATATAGTTGGTCGGCCATAGGATTAATAGTGCACAATAAAAAGTCGCCTCGAGTGTTGAGGGGTTGTAAGGTACCGAATACTCCACCCGAGTACCCTAACAATTGAAGGGTTATATGGTACCGAAAACTCCCATTAGTGGATTATACACCTAACTGATGATTTGGGTTGTGATTGTACCCAGTTGTGATTGTACCATAATTTCGCTTGAGGTTGTATAGAGTGTTGAGAGGATACTTGTTGAATCTGTGTATCCGATGTAATATTTTGTAAAGTGGAACTTGGTTATGATCACTTGAAAGCCAATATAATTGTTCGTGAATCATGTTGATGGATGTTAATGTATAATGTTGGTTTATACATGTTTACTCTTTAAGCTTTGCATATGGATTGTTACGCATGTAAAGGCTTAAATCGAGGGTTAACAGTGAGATTTGTTGTTGATCCATGATATATGTTGCATAAGGTTTAATATTTTGGTTTTTGAAAGTATTAAGTGCATGGTTTTCAAGGCATAATTTTTAATAAGATGATTGAAATGGTAATTTCAATATGGCTTTGGAAAATGGTTTAAAAATGCATTGATGGTGTGTTGTTTAAGCACTCCTCACTAATCCTTGTGTGCTTACGCTCCTTTTGTCCATCAATGCAGAGAATTAAAGGGATTTGAGGCAGCAAGCAAGCAAGAGGAATCCAAGGACTTCGGTTAACAAACATATGCTTTCAATCTAGACTAGTAGTAATAAAGGTAATAGGGTTCATTGTTGTTTTGGGAGGGTTTTGCTAAACTCCATGTTTGAGCAAGTATGCTATGTTGTTTTTGATTTGTAAATGGCCGTATATGTTTGGTTAATGCTTTGGATTTATATTTCATGCTTTGAATGGTTTGTAACTAGGAAGTATGCCTTTAGAATTGCAATTGAAGTGTGATGTCATGTTATGATCTTGTTTCTGTGATGTTTTGATGAGGTTTGATCTTGAGAGTATTTGTGTATAGGTTTGAGACATGTTGGAATGTATTGGAATCCATGAAAGTATGAAAAACTAGAAAAAGTGGACATTACAGGTCCAGGCGTACCGATACGGCCTAGTGAATTTTGTCAAGGTGCACCGATATGCGAAGAGTTGTATCGGTATAGTTTTGAGCTACTAGAAACTGGTTTTTGGTTATTGTAGCCCACTTACCGATATGCCTTGGGACCGTATCGGTACGGCTAGTTGTTATGGTAGTTATAGATTATTCTATGTTTTGAGATTCTTCCGTATTGGTCCCTGATTGTTATGCATGCAATAAAATGAGTTTGGATAGTCGTTTTAAGCTCATTTTTTACATGTGAGCATGAAACCTGAATAATTAAGGATTGGTAACTTCAAAATTGATTAAACCCCTATAATTTTATATAATTACAATTTGGTCCCTAAATTGCAATTGGATGTCGATTCGACGCCCGATTGAGTTGAAATTTCACCCACTGCCAGTATGCACACCATAGGTTATAATGTTGCATATAGATAAGATAAAATAAAAAAATGGATGTAATTAAAGTTAAATCTTTATGGGTTTGTTTCGGCAAACTCAATGTAGCTCGCTCGGTTCAGTCTAGCGACTAGGTTGGGTCGAGGGGGTTACATATTCATTGTTTATAAAAATTCTTAATTTATTTTTGATGTTTTCTTATTTGATTTAACTAACTATTTTTTAAATAAGGTATGAACTACTTCAACCAAAATTCAAAATGAGGTTAAGAAGGTTGAGGAGGCACGGTCAACGTATATTTAATTTTTCAAAAGACATCCTAAGGGAAATATGTCATAAGCCTACGATAAAGGTCGACGTTACGGACACATGACAACTAACCTTGTTGAGGCTATAAATTCGTTGCTTAAAGGAATACACCATCTCCTAATTGCAAGTATTGTGTGGGAGACTTACTTCAGATTGGGTAAAGTTTGGTGCGACAAAGGGCAGGAACTAGACACTCGGATAAACAACAGACAAAATTGAGCTCAAACTCTGTAGGATAGAATGATCACTCTTCACGCGGATTCAAGCTCTATGAGAGTCATAACATTCAACCCAAATGGTGCATAATTTACTGTCGAAGCTAAGTTCCGAGGTGAGCAACGAATGTTCCAACTAAACCATAATCAGAGATGGTGTGATTGTGGTGAATTTCAAGCATTTAAATACCCATGCACTCACGCACACGTCGTGTGGATACATATTCGTATGGATACTTACACGTTTGCGGATGAGTGTTTTAATCTACAGACTGTTGTTACTGATTTTTTGGCTCAAAAATGCAAGAAAAAGGGAACCGCATTATTCCAGAGAATTGAACCAAAAAGGAAAGAGGGATATGGGGGGATTAGAATGGGAATAAATTAGTCCCAAATATCTTCAAAGTCGAATCAAAAAAAGAAGAAATGGCATAGTCAAGCAAGAATCAATTGAAGAAGGAAAGTTGGAATTAAATCAAGAAACTTGGGCAATATTCTTACTCAATTTTTGGGATTATTATTCCCATCTTCCATGTATTTTAGGTAGTGAAAAACCTATATAAACCCCCTTTTGTAACAGATATTCACCATTCACTTCACCACTCCCCTTTGTATTTTACCACTCATCATCCTTTTTAATTCACTACGCACACAATCCCAATTCGAAAATTGCACAAGAAGGCGAGGAATTTTGTACTAAAATTTTGGTGGAATACAAGAAGCAAAGTTCTTCATTTAGGTATCTTGTTCTTACTTTTTATTTATTTATCTGTTATATTGATTTTGAACATGATCAAAATTTGAGGTAATTTACACTTTTTTGAGTTTTGGAGGATACTTATTTAAGTGTATTAATTAAAAAATGGCTTTTTTAGTACCACTTCCGGTGGATGGTGGCTGACGTCGGTGGATGACGGCCAACACGGTGTTGCACTACCTAGTTCTTTGTTCGTTGTTCTTCCGTATGAACACCTATTTGTCTTTATTTAAAAGGTTTTTTGATCCAAATTGTATAAGGAAAAGATGGTGAAAGGTGTTTTTGGGCTCATGCCCATATGTTTAAGTGGGTAATTAATTAAAATCTCATCTTATTATTCTACAAAATCCTTACAAACTCTTTTTTTACAAATCTTTTTAAGTTTTTTTTATTTTAATTATTATTCTTTAAACTCGGCTTTTTTAATTCTCTTTGCCTTTTTGATTGTTTGCTTAAAAAGTGGAACATAATTAATGCAGTGTCCTACCAAAAGGAGGTAACGGGTTAGCCCCAGAAATGTTGGCGGTGATTAGAGTTTACTCTCCGGATGGTGAGACCGTTAAAATGGAATCATATTCATAAATGGACAATAAATTAAATTTCACACGAACTTGCAAATTTCGAAAAAAAAAAGACAACTTGTAATTGGCTAGGTACCAATTTTTGGGCGTTGTAGGAGTGCTCATCCTTCCCTACGCGTAACCGACTCTCGAACTCGTTTTTGTGTTTTCGCATATCAAAATTGTTGTTTAAATAAAAACAAATTATTTTTTTATTAAAATGACCCGTTTTTAGGTGATCCAATCACACATCGAAAAAAGATTGGTGGCGACTCCGTTGTTTTGTTTTTTAAATGTCGAGCTTGAAAAAAGGCTATGACACAGACTATGGCAAATATATACATATTTTAGTTCAACACGATCCTGAACCAAGATTATTGACTAGTAAAGCCAATATACGAAGAATGGTTATTAGATCTAGAGCTTCATAGAAAGTTGAAGGGTCGACTGAGGTCCACTCGCATTCATACTAATGTATGGATGATTCGGATGACATAGAGGGGAGAGTTCAAGTTAAGCATTGTACTCTTTGCAGGGGACCAGATCACACCAAAAACAAGTGTCCCAACAAATCCAATCCTTTCAACTGTCGTGCTAGACCATCAACCTAATTTTTTGTTAATGTAAACTTAATATTCGTCATGTAGACTTAATATTTTGTAGTGTAAACTTGTTTTAAAATGCTTTTATTGGTTTTGAAATATTTGATTTTCTTTTCGAATTTGAATGATGAATGAAAATAAATTAATAAAATAGAAATACAAAAAAATAAAATTCTAAATAAATTAATAAACTATTTTCAAAATAATTAATAATAATTAATCTTTATAATTATAATAATAATTAATAATAAGATATATTATAATAATAGTAGTAGATCTCTTTCATACATAATTAAATATATATTCAATTCAATATACATACCTATATAAATATATTAAATATATATAAATAATGTTTATATATAAAATAATATGTAGATTCATTCATCATCGTTCATTCATTCTAATCCTAATACATAATAAACTAAATAGAATTTCCGAATTTAAATTTGAAGGCTTTTTATTTCTAAAATTATAATACATATTAGAGTTAGTTAGATATTCGAATTCCTTTTATTTAGAAAAATCTGAAATCGAAATGAAGTAAAAAACGGAAAGTATTACTTGTTTTAGATTTGTATATACTATATTGTCATATTATTATTATTATTATAAGAAGGGAATAAGAGAATTAAATAATTAATAATATGGAAATAAATAATAATAGATTATTAATTATTTTTTTCGATTATTATTATTTGTTAGTAAGTTATCTTAATTTTTGCCGATTATTAGTAATTTTGCCTATTAAAATGTAATAGTTAATTAAAAAACATACAAATTTAACAAAACAAAATAAAATTATTTATCAAACAACAATCAAATTTAAAAACAAAGACTAAATAATCTAAAAACAAACAAATAATGTTGTCGAATTAAAAATATATTAAAAAAGGCAATTAATTATTTCCTATTTTCGCCTTTCTCGGCAATTATTGTCAGTGTAAGGGTGATGCTTGATCGTACCGTCTAGGGGGGTTGAACCATTCTTCGTGGTTAATCCGGAGTTTGGTTATCATGAAAAAATTGATTATCTATCATTTGCATAGAAAGTGGTGTACCATACATATATTCTGGATGAAATGATAAGGTGATAATGGTCGTAGTCGACAACAAAGATGTCATACTACCAACACCCATGCCTTCCTCATATACGGATGTTTGAGAATATTCAAATTGTGGTATGTATCCTCCATCATCATTGTAAGTGGATGAGAAGATGAGTTGGCACCAAATGGAAAATTGATTGGTGGTTATTCCGGAGCATTACCAAATCCAAATGTTTGATGAAATGATGAGTTGGCACCAAATGGTAGTTGTTCTGAAATATTACCAAATGGTGGATACACATGTTGTATTGGTTCTTCTCAAGGATCATTGCTTACATGTTTTGGGGGAATTGCACCGGAGATCATGAAGAATGCTAACTCGTAGAAAAATCCAAGTTTGGTTCGTTTGTTGGTTCTTGTGTGCTCTAACCAAACTTGGATGACAAGTGTACGTGTTTTGAGCACCGCAGATCTTCAAGACATTTATTTCCAGTTTTTTAGAGGTACTATGGATGATTTCTCATTTTTCAAATACCACGAATAATACTCTGAATTAAAATCAAAATTACTGGCTTCAATTGGACTCAAATCTTTTGTCCACCGCGTATATCTTTCATCCCAAAGAGAAATGAAATTAGCTTGTTTCACAACCCAATTCTTATCGAATGTACCTCTATCAGCACTATGGATATGTTCAATACCAGGTGAAGCTCTAGGAATATGTTGATGAAAGTTGAACTACCGCAAGACTCCATCAACACAGTGATATTCAATAATAGAAAAATAGATCAAAGGCATAATTACACCCTAAAATGTTTTACATTCAAGCAAACTTTATGGTATGCAAACCTTGATTATTAGATTCTCGTACGATAGTTAAATAAACTATAAAAAAACAGATATTAATATACATACACAAACATCACTTTAAAATATACAAAGTCAGAAAATTAATCTAAAAATATTATAATACCTAATTTTTTTTATTGTTTGGATTTTTAGTCTTATATCACTAACATTGTTGTGCACCGCCCACACATTCTTCAACTTATGTCTCCATCTACGAAGATATTAAACTTATATTTCTAAGTCATTGTAGATATTATTAGATCAATAAAAAATTATAACAACTGTAATCATAATATTACCTTCCAGCAAGCAGAAATTGCATGGGTACAGGTGGTTCCACAATGGGCGTTAGATAAGGAAGCCTATACCACGCCACAATTGCAATAAGATTAGACACCCACCCATATATGTAATCTTCTTTTCACCAATCATAATTGACGCCTTGCACATTTTATGGTACAAGAATGCCAATATTGCAGATCCTCAGCTATATTCACGAATTGTGTTAAAATCAGCCAACATCGGCAGATATTGTGTGTGAACCAGATTACCATATGTATATGGCATCAATATCCCACCAATGATTTGCAGTATATATGCTCGAGCTGCATACATAAGTTTTTACCAAGTAGATCTACATGTTACAATGAATTCACTCTACAACCATGAAAATCTCATACGTGGGCCTTTCACATCTTCCCGGTGATTTTTTTTCGAGGTATTACCTGCAAAACTCAAATAATGTATATGTATTTGCTCTAACTAACACATTTTCATTTATTGGAACACCAAGCTGTATAGCTACATCTTCCAGAGCTATCGTGCATTCGCCGAATGAAAAATGAAATGTGTGCGTCTTCGGTCTCCACCGTTCGATCAATCTAGTTATCAACCTGTGGACAATCTTAAATCCACGAAGAAATGAAGCATTATAAAATTTGGTGATCTATAACAAATAAACTATGGCTTCGGAAGGTTCCTTGATCTTTATTCCTCAACGACAGATGGTATGCTCCTGCCCTATAATTAATTTATTATAATAAATTATTTTGTGTTACACATGACATAATAAATTTTAAATAACTTACTTGCTCTTCATGAATATGGAGAAAACGTGCTCATGGTCACGGTACAACAAAACTCCTCTAGATTCTATTTTCAAACAAATCTGCAAAACAATTATCATTCGAATATATACAACAAAAAAATTTATTAACTTAAAAAATCTTCACCTATTCGAATATATCTTCAAAAAATATAAAAAAATACATGATTAGACGAGAAACCCAGAAAATGTGCTCTAAATCCTTTAACAAAAAATAATTATCATTCGAATATATCTTTAATCACACACAAAAATTACTTACTTTTAAGAAATCGAGAAGATCTACAACCAAATATACTTTAAAAAAATTTCATCTTCGAATATATCTTAAAACAAATTACTTACTTTTAAGAAATCTAGATTTTTTTTCTCAAACCCCTCTTAGGGGTGTCAGTAGGGCGGGTTTTGCGGGTATTCGCCCCACTCGCATTCAATTAGGAAGGGATTGTTACAAATTTTGCGGGTCGCAGAGCGGGGATGGAGATAAAATCTAGATTCGCCGTGGGTGGTGGGGCAGTCATGAATATGACTTTATACCCGCCCTGCTCCATCCCCATCCACTCCGCATCATTCCCACCCACCCAATAGATTTTATAACATGTTATTATAAATATTATGAATAATATTTTTTTTAAAAATATAATTAGTTTGAGATTAATCATATCAAATATATAAATATTTTAAAAATATCAGTTTGGATCTAAGTCAAATTTAAGGTGATTCCATATAATTAGTTAAATACATATATATAATTGAGTTTGAATTGATCAATTAAATATATAAGTATTCTTAAATATATCAGTTTGGATCAGAATCAAATTTAAGGTAATTCGTATTAACTTATCTTAAAATTTTATAAAAGTTATATATACATATATATATATATATGTATATATATAATTGTCGTCCATCAAGAAGCAATCAAATAAAAAAATTTACAATTCAAGTGAAGCAAGATTTGTCTTTTATCCTCAGATTTCACTGTATGTTATTTTTCTACTTCTTTTAATTTTAAAATTTTAATATTGCATGTTATTTAGATTTTGTAGGTGTTTGTTCTTATTTTCTAAAGCTTTTTTATTTTCTTTTTAGTTCTTTCTATATTGTTTATTTTTTAGGACAATTGAAATATTATTTGAGATGTTAATTGTGTTGTTTTTTAATCCTTTAAAATAGATTATAGTATTTTTTTAGTCCAAACTTTTGAGTTTTATAAACTATTATGGCTTCACAAATATTCCAAGTAAATGGTCGGTGTAAATGGTAATGCTCTCACTCCCTCAAAAGCATCAACGTTGATGAATTGCACTCCGATTTCATTGGATGATGACAAAAGTCCTCTAGATAATGCTTCAAAGGATCCTTCTATTCTACCTTTAACTAGTAGACATACATCATCAGTTTAGACCAATTTCACAAGAAAGAGAGTCGGTGGTGCCATAAAAGCTAAGTGCAATCATTGTTCCAAGATTCTTGCTAGCGAAAGAAGAGCTAGAACAACCCATTTAAAAAAACATATAAAAATTTGTCCAAAAAAATATGTCAAGATATACGACAAACTAGATTGTTTGGCATAAAGGCTAATCCTACCGACAAAAGTGACACATTGACCTTGACACCATATGAGTTCCACCAAGAGGATGGGAGAAGAGACTTGGCAGAGATGATTATGTTGCATGAGTACCCCATTAGCATGGTTGAGCATTATGGTTTTAGAAAGTATTCTAAAACACTTCAACCGGGATTTAAAGTACCGAGCCGTAATACAACTAAAAAAGACATCATGCAAATATATGTTTCTGAAAAAGAGAATATTAGTGCTTTGTTGGGAAAAGCGAAGAGTCGAATTGCCTTAACTACGGACATGTGGAGCGCCAAAAACCAAAGAAAAGGCTATATGGCTGTCACTGCACATTTTATTGATAATATTTGGAGACTACAAAGCCGAATCATAAGGTATTACATTCTTTTCAAATCTTTTGAGGATATATCTTTTTTAATTGATTAGTAACCTTTTCTTTATTATATATAACAAGTTTTGTAATGTCCCAACCCCTCATACCGCTAAGGTACTTGCTGACACTTTGAAGGAATGCATTCAATCTTGGAATCCTGATCTTAGATTGTCTGTTATTACTGTGGATAATTGTACAACTAATGATACAATAATGGTTATTTTGATTGAATAGTTTCCTTATAGTTCCCTTCTTTTGCACGGTCAGTTTTTTCATATGTATTGTTGTGCTAATATATTAAATCTAATTGTTCAAGATGAATTAAGTGATGTTCTAGCTGATGGTGTCCAAAGAATCAGGGATAGCGTTGTGTTTTGGACTGTTCAAGATGAATTAGTTCCTGAATACAAAAAAAAATATATCACTTGATTGCAAGACTCTATGGAATTCTACTTTTGAAATGCTTGCAATTGCTATAAAGTATAGGTTAGTGTTTGTTGTTTTGAGTGGCCGGGATAATCTTTATAAGAATCTACCGATTAGTGAAGATTAAGAAAAAGTAGAGAAAATATGTGAAAAATTGGAAGTATTTAGTACTACCATCCTTGATTTCTCAGCTTCAAGATTTCCTACTGCCAATACTTACTTTCTTAAAATTTGTACTCTTAGACTTGCTATGTCTAGTTGGCTTTCGTCTCCTTATGATTATATAAGGAAAATGACTCAAGTAATGCTAGACAAATACAACAAGTACTTGAATGGTGTTAATGGTCTAACGGGTGTAGCAACAATACTTGATCCAAGATAAAAAAAAATGGCCCTTGTTCGTTTTTATTTCAAAAAGATATTTGATCATGATGAAGCTGAGAGGGAGGTTAGTAGAATAAATACTTTTCTCCGTCAGTTGGTGGATGAATGCGGGTCTAAAAATAGTGGGATCCAAGCTACTAGTTCTCAGGCGCCTAGTGATACTGGTCACATTGGAGGAGATGCGTATATGCAAGAATTTTCACAATTTATGGAGCAAGATAAAAGTCACAGTTATGAAAAATCAGATTTGGAGAAATATTTGGAAGCTTCTAATGTACCACTTTGTGATGATTTTGATATCCTCACCCGGTGGAAGACAAATGGAAGCACATATCTCATTCTTCAACAAATAGATAGGGACATTTTAAACATTCATGTTTCTACAGTCCCTTCGGAATCTGCTTTTAGCACTAGTGGCCGAGTACTTGATCCTTATCGTAGTCGACTTCTATCGGAAACTGTTGATGCTTTAATGTGTACTCAAAATTGGATTTGGGTTGATATTAAAGGTAACTTATTATTTTTTATTTTAAATTTATTTATAAAGTAATAACATATATTTTTATATTAAACTTATTTGTTAAATAGAAGTGCAAGTTGCTCATAAGGAAGTTTACATATACAAGTTCAGATGACGTTCAAAAGATATCATGCTCACAATTGATAGAAGAATTAGAAGATGAATGCGATATCGAAGCAACCAAGTTACATGAGTGACATGTATTGATTGATATTTAAATTTTTTGCATTTAAAGACATTTATGATGTATTTGAGATATTATTTTTATTTAAAATTTTGTAAGTACTTTGTTTTTAAAAAAAATTAAATTCGTATTAAATTTATATTTTAATTTACCAATTAAAGGTTTTAAAAACTTATTATGATTATTTGTTAAATTGTGATAGTTGAAATAATGTCACATGTGGTGGGAGTCTAAATGACGTATATTTCTTATTTTTTCATAACAAATTTGGTATAAATTTATTTAATTAATACTTATAAATATATTATATGAAGTGGATCATGAGACACGTATAAAATGAATTATGTGGGTTGTGGGGCGGGGATAAGAGTGAAAATTTTTTATGAGAATGAATGCGAAAAGAGCATCATTCGCACCCACCCCGTTCAATTTACATCCTTAACCCCTCTTCTTCCTTATATCCCAATATATAGACTTTTGAAAGTCAAAAATAAATTTAAACAATACCACTTAAAAATTTCACCTCTCTTTTTATTCAAACGTTCAAATTTTGCCTCCCATTACTGCCCATTCACGTGCCTGCTGCCAGACCTACGACGAGGATAAAGCCATGTGGAGGTGGCGTCCTGTAGAATTCCCTGTAACGTCAGCTTTAACTGGCGTCCTATCACCGGCTCACCAGCATGCATGCAGTTGCTATGTAACTTTTATCAACTGAGCCTAATTACAAAAAATAAAATAAGGTGCACTATAAAAAAAGTATATAGTTTGTAAAATATAGGCCAACATCCCCTGTTAACTTAATTTTTGAATCCTTTGAATTATCCCCAAATTTGCCCATTAAATTAGATACAATAATTATAAAAAATTATTTTATTCACTTAGATGCTGCGATAAATAAACCTTCGGTTAAGTACAATTTCTTTCGATACTGTAGCTGAATTACTTTAAAAAGCAAGAAGATTCAATGTTCAAATATTAAAACGGAATCAGCTGTCTTTCCCATATTACCCTTATAAAATAGTGGTAAAATGACTATAAACCCTTAGTTTTCCAGTCGTCGGATTCCCATTGATCCATTTGTAGATCCAAAAATATCCCCTAAAAGAGCGGATATAAACTCCCAAAACCCTAACATTTTCTCCTTCTATTTTCTCTTATGTCTTTGTCGATAGCAACTCAGATAATTTTAGGGTTTTAGAGGCAAGAGAAAACAGAGAGAAAGAGGTCAAAAGCTAGAGAAGAGGCTATTTTTTAAAAAAGAGTTCTTTCTTTGGATTAAGAAAACGAAAATGGTGGCTGATAAGGGGAAGAAGATGAAAGTTGCAGAGAAAGGAGACGAAGAGAACTCTGAACAAATAGATGGAGAACTTGTCCTTTCCATTGAGAAGCTTCAAGAGATTCAAGACGAGCTTGAAAAGGTCCGTTTCTTTTATTTGCATTTTACTTTCATTTTATATTTCCATGTGTGTATGTGCTGAGTTTTGCTTTTTTAGGGCTTGTATGGAAAATTTGCGGGCTAAAGTGATTTTTTTTCTCTCTTTCCCCTTTTTTGTTAATTGTTTGAAGTTTAAGTATTGCATTTGTTGTAATTTCAATTGCGGATAATACTATTCATTCATGTGATTGTTAGTGTGTGTTCCTGGGTCTGTTTTATGTCATATAGATGTTGGATATATCTTAATTATTGCAGAAAGCTTGACACGTTTCAATTGTCATATTCTGCTTGTTTAATTGTTCATCTTGCTTTATTAAACCTGCTTTTTTGGGGGGGATACTTTAGGTTATTATATTGTGGAGAAGGTGGTTTAATGCCTGATATGTTTGCTTATGAGCTTTTTGATGAAGTGGTAAATGATTTAGGCATGTGTTTCTATATTTATTTTTTCTTTTTTTCCTTTCTGCGGTATGTTGTAGATCAATGAGGAGGCAAGCGAGAAAGTATTGGAAGTGGAGCAGAAGTACAATGTGGTACGGAAGCCAGTCTATGATAAGCGGAGTGAAATCATCAAGTCGATTCCTGATTTCTGGTTAACAGCTGTAAGTTATTCTATTCTTTCCTATTATCATATGAAACTTTTTTTTTCCTTAGAGAAGAAGGTTTTAAACTAAAACACATTCTTGACGTGCAGTTCTTGAGCCATCCTGTTCTTGGTGAACTTTTGACTGAAGAGGATCAGAAGGTTCAGTGCCACTTCTTTCCAACACTGAAATCAGTTCTGCACTTCTTTTATTTTGCAAAACTAATTCATTGTTCGTTTTTCTTTTTCTGGATGTTTGCCTGATTTCTTTATCTTTTCAATTATTTTTACTTGGTAGATATTTAAGCATATTAACTCACTTGAAGTGGAGGATTTCAAAGATCTGAAATCTGGATACTGTATTACATTTGTAAGTTCATTTATGCTCTTCCTTTTTACCTTTTTGGTAGGCAATTGAAGTTGCTTGTACTTTCTTTTTCTTGCATGCAATTGCTTGTACAAAAGCAATATTAGTTTATGCTTTAATAGACTTTGATTATAATATTTCAGAACTTCAACCCCAATCCATATTTTGAAGATACAAAGCTTACAAAGACCTTTACATTCCTTGATGAGGGAACCAAAATTACGGCCACCCAAATCAAGTGGAAAGAGGGAATGGTGAGGGCATCTCCCCTTATGATGTGCATCCATCTTTTTGTTATCTGTATTACGTGTTTATGATAAAAATTACTTTCCTTAAAACATCAAGGGCTTGCCAAATGGAGTTAATCACGAGAAGAAAGGAAACAAGCGGCAGTTTGCTGAAGAAAGGTTTGTTTATATTACCTGTCAATGAATTCTTCCTGTATCATAGAACTCAAGTTAAAACTTCAGGCCATGAAATGTAGTCTTGTATTTTAGCTTAGCATCATATAAGATTCTCATTTATTTTATGAGTCTTTGTTCTGTTCTATTGAGCAGAATCTTGACTGACTGAGATTTCTTTTTTACTGAAGATGAGTCTTCTAAGTTAACATTACGAATTGTAAAGCATCAAAGGAAAATGATATCATGGAGATAACAGACCAGACAGGAAAATATGAGTCCTCTTGATAAATATATGCATAGAAGAATATATAATCCAAATAATTATTTACATATGTTTAAGGTTGATAATTCAGAGGATATATCATATATGTAACAAATTTTAAATTTTGGTTTTACTCTAAAGCAATTCTTTAGTAATGAGGATATCCTAGCATTTAGAGCGAGGTTTTAAAGTAAAAATATATTAAGCCAGTTCAAAGTTTTGAACAAAAGAGAAACAAATTAGCATTTATGCATGCATTTTCATATCTAATCTTGGTCTAGTTAAGTAAATTTTATCTCCTGGCAAACATTTTTTATTGTGCTTATAAATGGTATGTATTTATACATGTTTTTTAGTTTCTTATAAGTTTCATTATAACTTTAACATGCTAGTCATTTGCTGTCTTATAAAGATTGCATCCATTTGTGCCAGTCTTGTATTTGATCCTTAGATTCTCACTTAGCCAAGCTACACTCCAGACTATAATGCGCTAAATTTCCTACACATAATTGCAGCTTCTTTACCTGGTTTGCTGATACTCAGCAGAAAGACGACATGGATGAAATTCATGATGAGGTAAACTCTATATGCACATACCGTCCATCTATATTTAGTTATGTATTTATGTTTTTTAAAGAGCTGGTCTAAGTTTTTCACTTGATAAACCATTTCAGGTAGCAGAGATTATCAAGGAGGATTTATGGCCCAATCCTCTCACTTATTTCAACAATGTAACTTATTTTTCTCCTGGCTTCTTCCTCTGATTTTGTTACACGTGTTTAAATTATGTTTTGCTTTCTTTGCTTATTGTTTTTTGCAACTTCCTGATGTAGGAGGCTGATGAAGAGGATGGTGATGAAGAGGTAGTTTTTCTTTTTGAAAAAAAACTAATATATGCATAGTCATTTTCCCTCTTCTCCCTGACCCGGGGCGGGGGGGATATATTTCTCTGGGGTGGTTGTGAATTAGTGGCATCTGTGTGAGGCGTACTTGCTAGAGCTTGCTATATGAATTTGCTTTTACCTGCAGTCAGACTTTACATTTGTCTCATGGGGCTTAGGTACTGTAACTGGTTCTACATACAAATTTATGCTACTTAGTTATTGAAGACAATTTAGTTTTAGTTGGAAACTACAGTTTTTCTCTTATCAAGTAGAGTGAAAGGGCTTCTCTACTATGTAGTGGATGTGGTAAGATGCAGGTTTCTTTTGGTAAGAAAATTGTGCCTGATTATACCAAGTAATGCAGAAGCCACCAATTTGCCTCATGTAAATCTAGTAGCTGGCTGAATTAGGATAGTGGGAGGAGCTAGGTCCATGTGTCGACCTTGGCAAACATGTATTCCATGTATTTGCCTTAGGATACTTTGAGGTGTGTTGTAGACATATTTTGGGCAAAGTCTTTTCCTGCCCACCAAATCAATGGGATGGACTAATGGGTTTTTTCTCATGTGCATTCCTTTTAAATTACTTTAGATCGGTTTAGCTCCAAAACTCTTAACCTAATTCAGCATTGTGTAGAAAATTTAGCTGTTGTGAGATGAATGGTCTTTTGACCAAGTTAAGATTCTGGTTTCAAGGTGAAAATATTTATAGTCTGGAATACTGATCAATGAAGTACTTGATTTAGGTGTATAACAGAAAGTTTTGGAATTAGGTTGGAATAGCAATGTTGAAAATTGTGATGATTTGAGAGCATTATATGCGTTCTCTTTTTTCTAGGAAATATTTCCATCTAGGCCTTGGATACTCTGAATCTTTATTTCTCTTGACATATTTGTATGATCCTCCAAATAAATTGAAAAGCTTAGAAGAAAGCGAGCACGTCTAGATCACTTTTGTGCACGTTCTAAAGTTGGATTTGTATATAATTTTTTTGTCCTGTATGCATAAGTTGAATTGCATTGTTACCATGAGCCCTGCTCATTGCTTGAGGGATTAGGGATTCTGTTTATATTCTTGTTAACATATGTACTTTGCCCATTGATAGGAAAAAGATGAAGATGACGAGGACGATGATGAGGATGACAATGATGACGAGGATTAACAAAAATGAGTGCTGGCCTTAATTCTCTTTAGTTGTTGGCCTTGCTATAGTAAGAACTTGTAAAAAGCTGTCTCATAGTGGTTTCTAATTTGATATGCAAGGTTTTGGGGAGGATGACCATCTTTAAGATAGCTTTCTTTTTTATCATCTCTCTTTTACCTTTTATATTTTTTTTGTTTTTTTTTTTCCTGATCGGAACCTGGAATGATACCGATATCGCACATTTTTATGTGAGTTTATATATGTTTAATTTAATATCATATTTCATGGGTATTTACCTAAATTCTGCATGTTTAGTTTTAAGTAAAAAGAAAAATATCTGATTATTTGTTCAATGTAAAAAGCTTTTAATTGCTAAATATGTATTGAAAAAATAGTATATATTCGACGTAGAATCATTTCGACTTGAAATCTCACTATTAGAACGATTGGGTTATTAATGAGTTTTTAAAATATGTAAAATTAAATAGATTGATACCGATATGACGTGGTTTTTATGTTTGAAGTAAGATCTTGGTTTTTTTTTTGTTACAATTGAAAGATGTTTAATTTGTCAAATGTAATTTTCATGATTCTAATCCACAATGTGGAGGAGGATGAACATCCTTGATTATTCACCAATTAAACACCAATTAAAATATTACCTGTTTACACATTTTAAAACTTTTAATGAAAATTATTGGTTTTTACACTATAATATTTTTGTTTTAGTGATTAGAGGTATGATTTAAGGTTTAGTTTGTAAAATTTAGAACTTAAGGTTTATAATTAGAATTTAAAATTTAGATTTTAGAGTTTGAGATTTAAATTTTAGTTTTAAAAGAGCAAATGTATAAATTTGTGTAAATATTTTTATATATCATGTATATCAAATAACTACTCAAAAATTTATACATTTATTGGAGTAATTATTTGATACACAAATTGCAACAAAAATTATACAAATATGTTTATTTACTCTATAAGATTTAAAATCTTAATCTCTAACTTTAAATCTTAAAGTCTAATCTCTCTAACTCTAAATTTTAAAGTTTAACCTCTAAATTTTGAACACTACAATTTAAACTCTTAAATTAAATCCTTAAACTCTAAAATAAAAAAAACTTGAGAAAACTTTAGTTTTTTAACAAGTAATTAGCCATTAATGAGTTTATTGCAAGGCCAACAATGGGGTTCATGCAGTACTGTTACTAATAGGGTACCGATGGAAGTAGTGGCATAAGTGGAAATTTGAGTATGTTAATCAGATTGAATCTTTATAACTGGCAAGTCTCCAGCGACGTCATATCAGAATCGCAAGTGAGCAGGTCCCATCACACCGCGACGATGGAGGAGATGACGGTGGCGGTGATACAAAAACAATAACTACATCATATTCACCATGCTCACTTCTGTTGATCAGTTGTGTGTGTTTGATGTGCAACACACGTAAGGTTTGATTGTTTTTCTTTATATATATAAAAAGAACAAAAGAGGAGGAAGAATTGGGTTTTTATTTTTTATTTTTATAAATTATAGGAAATTATCTTTTTGGTTTGATGATTAATGTCACGGGTTCTTTCTTCTAGGGTTTGAGAGAGATGAGACAGTGAGAAAGAAGACGCTGCATATCATATCATTCCATCAATTCCAAATTTGTTTGCGAGGGAGCTAAGTTTTCGTAAGTTTTTTAGTTTAGAAATTTTAGTATTTATGATTTAGTGGTTTAGGTTTAAGTGTTTAGAATTTAAAATCGTGGTTAAATTTAAGGTTAAAACCTAAATCTCTACCATATTACCTTAAAACTTAAATCATAACAACTAAACCTTATAATCCTGAACCTTAAATTCTAAACTCCTAAATCTTAAATTGAACGCATAAATTCTAAAACTAAGATATTTGTAAAAAAAATTATTTTCACCGTCAGTGCATGAAATATACTCGTATATAATAATCTAAATAGAATTATAATGTCATGTGAAATTATAAGATAAAAATAGCCAAAAATATATAGGGGATTTATCGTATAGGATAATTATTTGATACACTAGCAGTGGAAACTTTTAGCTTCCACAACCGCCTTAGTTTTCGGGTTTAGGGATTCAAGTTAGGGTGTAAGGTTTAGGTTTAGTAGTTTATAATTTAGGGTTAGTCCCTAAATTATCACCACTAGTATATTGGATATAAATCCTACTATATATCTCAATTACATAATTTTTTTGATAATATGCATGTCTATCTTATGATCCATGTTTGGGGTGCGATGCTGCCTCTCACAATAATGTTTTCTTCAAAGTTTGAACTTACGTCATTTCTTTGAGAGTGCAATAAACCTTACCAATGCACCCAATATTATGTTTTTTTTTTGTTTTAAGTATTTAAATTATGTTTTTGTAAAAATAACTATTTAAATTATATTTTTTTCTTCAAATACCTAAATTGTTTCTTTTCAAAAAAAATGTTTAAATATTTGTGACATATTAACACTTCATTGGTTAAGAGATTTTTTTTAACTCAAATAGTGGTCAGACTTAAAGTGATTATAAAATAATAATTTTGATACTTATTTTGACCAATCATAGAAAAGACTGTATAAGCATATATTTAAGTTAATAGCATAATTGCACTCAATTCCTGATTCGTATAATTAGGTGTTACAATTATATTTCAGTAACCAGGAACAATGGTTACTAAAATATATCATGCATGTAAAACTATAAGTCTATAACGAATTACATTGAAATCTAAGGATGAGGTAACATATATTGCGGATTCAGATATTCATAGATATTAGTTTGTTTTTATATTGAAAAATATTAGTTTGTTTTTTTAGGGCTTTTTAACCTAACTGTTCTCTCTTAAATTTTTGCCGCTTGCAACTTTGCTTTTTTCCTTTGATTGGTGGTTAGTAACTAATTTTAATATTAGTTGTCGACCACTAGGTCTATTATTTTTCTAGTTTTTTTTCATATTTTAATAAGAATATTTGCCTTTATGGCACGTGTTTCCATTGTCCTTGTGACATGTTTTTCTTTGGTTTTTTTTGTGGTTCGTTTCATATGTCCTTGTAGTATGATTTTCAGCATACCTTAGCGGTCGATTAGTGCTCGTACAGAGATCTTCACGATGCTAACCTCCGATTATGGTTCTGTCGGTGGTCTTAGAAAGATAGATTCCCACTCGGTTGATGGTTGGTTGCCGATGTAATCAGACCTGGATAGCGAAGTAATCTGCCTGATAGCTTGGTTCGCTCGCCACTCTTTTTTCACCCCGTAAAGTGTCTCGTTTGGATAGAGACAATGAGATTCAGGAAGGTTTCTAAGTTTTGGTATGCTAATCTCGATGGAAGTGTTTGTTTTTCTTTGCACCATTGTAAGAAACTTTTAGTGAACTTGTCCCTTTTTTCCTTTTCTTTTTGATGCATTGTAGTGTATTATCTTTAATGTGATTAATAAAATTCAGATATCATTGTTCAAAAACATTATTTTTTGCGAATTCAGATAATATATAGATTTAGATATTAAAATTAAGCTTAAGAGTATCATAAGTCCTTAAAATTTTGAAAAAAATCAATTAAGCCCATACTTTTTTATACTCAATTAAGCTCTTATACTCTAAAATTTCATTAATTCACCCCTTTGACCAACATTGACTGTTACATCTAACATGTTTTTTTGGACCAGTTGGTACAACGTGTTGTGTTATCACTTAACATTTCTAGATTTTTTTTATTTTATTTACAAAATTCTTTAAAAGTTCTAAAAATTCTAAAAAACTTATAAAAATAGTTTTTTTAATCTATAAATATCACATGACAGAATTGTAGTGAGTCAAGTGATAGTAATATCTCAAGAAAAAAACATCAAAATTAATAGTAAAAAACGATCAAAGGCATTAATTGATTAAATTTATTGGTTTGGGGACTTAATTGGGTGCAAAAAATATAACACCCTAGACCCGGATGTCACACTTGGGCCTCAAGCCCAACCCAAAACTATAAAAATTCTCAACTTGGTTTAACCCAAATAAAATACTTTCTGAAAACATTTAAAGCCCACGATTAATATATATAAATGATTAAAATGTTACAAAGGAGTTCCATTTAAATTAAAATATTTGAAGATTTGATTTGATTAATACAATTTGCAAAATAATAATTACAGACTCCACCACGTAAGGTCCTATGAATACATAGCCCACTAAACATAAGTATCGTACTCCAGAGATCACGACATGCTAGAATCCCGTACCGATAATGCTCCACGATCACACGATCCAACGATCAACCTACGCATGGAAACAATGATTTCGAGTGCTGAGCTTACAAAGCCCAGTGGTACACATCTACTCTACTATACTTCATGCTAATTATAAACATAAGCATGCAAGCTAGTACGAGCAATAAGGAGAGATAAATAAACACATAGCACTACCACTAGTCGCCTAAACACATGCCCTCAACATAGAAAAGTGTTGAGCTCTATATCTTTAATCGAATTGCTTGCCAAGTGGTGGAGAATATGTAATTTGGGTGATGGTGGTGGAAGCAAAAATATAGAAAAATATGACACAAGAATTAGAGTGGTTCGGCTTTCTAACCAAAGCCTACATCCACTACCTTAGCTCCCCACCAAGGATTTCAACCAATTCACTAAGAATTATTCCCCTTTTCTAGGCTTAGGAGGCAACCTTTTACAACCTAGACTCACAACCCAAGTCTAGCAACCAAAGCTCATAAACCGAGCTTTGAGGAACACTCTTAAACAAGAGAATTCTAAGCAAACAAAATCCCTCTCACTAGGTATATGTTCGCACTCTTAAGCCCTCACCCAAAACCTAAAATACTTGAGCATACATTTACAATTAAGCTCACAAGTGTTGTGTATGCAAGAAATATGACGATTTGAGCACTAAAATACGGGCAAGCCTTGTATCGGTACAGATTTTGGCAGTTTCAAATAGACTGTAGATGAAACCCTAAGGCGTATCGATATGGGGAATACCGTACCGGTATGGTTACTTGAAAAACTCAGGTTTGGCTACTTTAATGACATTTTAAATCATTCCAAAACCATATAAAATCAATCAAACATATTTTCAAGTTGTTTGGGCTTAAAATCATTTTTGAAATCTTTTCAATTTAGTCCAAAACTAATTTTCAATTATTATTTCAAAACAAATATCCCAACGATCTCCCCCTTTTTGATATAATAAAACCAACTTGAAAAATTGTGTTTGGGATTCCCCCTTAGTAATAATAAGTTTTGAATAAGAGTTTAAATTTTAAATGTAGTTAAACCCCCTTATTCATTTGAAAATTCAATTTTTCATACCATTCTCCCCCTTTTTGTTATATCAAAAATGGTTCAAACCAAAGTTTAAAAACTTTTAAGTCCATAACAATAGAGAGTTTAAAAGCAAATTTGACAAAATTTGTTTTTGCTAAAAGTTGGCTCCCCTTACTCAAAGCATCATCAAATGTTAGTTAAACAATTTATGATAATCTAGTTGAATTAAAGTAAATAAACTAAATTAAATCAAATAAATTCAACTAAATTTTACCACACTTGAACTAAAGGGAGGATGTGAAGCATTCCTTCTTCAAGTGCTTTCCTTGTGTGTATGGAGCCCCCTTAATGTTGTACTTTGTTGATCATTCTTCATTACACCTATAATAAGATAATCACAAATATTTTGGTATCCAAATTGCTTTGGATCCATAGGCGTTAGTAGCCCATAGTTTTGTCCCCTTAGGAATCCATTTTTCAATTTCATCATTTTTAGTTGAAGTAATTAGTCCTTTTGGGACCCCAAATACTTCTAAAACATTTTCCATTCAAAAATCTAGGGGCACTAGATTGTCTTTGGTTAAAATTTGATTTTCTAAAATTGGTTTTCTTTTCAAGCTCTTTGGAAATCAATTTTTTTTATTCTTGAACTTTATGAAGCAAATTTTGTAAATCTATACATTTTTCTCAAACTTATTGAGTTTTGCTTCAAGTTCAATTTTGGTTTTAGAAATCAAATCATTTTAAATTTTTAAATTTGAAATCACTTTCTTATTTTTCAAAATGTGATTTTTAAACTTTAAAACCAGATCATCATAGACATCTTGTAACTCATCAAAAGAATATGAACTAGAAGTAGATGAATTAGAAGTTACCCTTGAATATTTTTCGATGGCCATAAGACAAAGGTTGGCTTGTTCATCTTCGGTGGAGTCATCATCACTCCAAGTAGCCACATAAGCCTTCTTCTTATGACTTGAAGAGCTTGGCCCCTTCTTCTTCATCCTTGATTCTTGTCTTAGTTCTTCATTTTCTTTCTTCATGAATCAGATGAATTTTTTGAAGAGCTTGGCCACCTCTTCATCTTCACTTTCCTCCTCACTTGAATCTACATGTTGGCATGTAGAGGTTGGAAGAGTAATGACATTCACATCAATGCCTTGCTCTTTGATCTTCTTCTCCTTCTCATTCTTCAAGGGTTGAGACATCATCTCATGAGTGAGTAAAGATCACACTAGCTTGTCAAGCTTGAGCTCCTTCAAGTTCTTTGCTTTTACAATAGCTGTCTTTTTGGAGTCCCATAATTCGAGAAGTGAGTAGATCAACTTCTGAACGAGTTTGTCTTCCGAAATCTCCTCTCCAAGACCTTTGAGTTGATTGACGATTGTGAAGAAATGGTCGAACATCCTCTTGATGTCTTTATCTGGGTCCATCTTGAAGTTCTCATATTTAAGGTTAAAAAGACCGATCTTGGTCTCCTTTACATCGTTGGTTCCCTCGTATGTGACTTCAAGCTTGTCCCATACTTTCTTGGCACTCTCACAAGAATACATTTTCACGTAAATGTTCGGGCTAAAAGCACAAAAGAGAATATACAAAGCCTTGCAATTTAGCTCTATCTTTTTGCGATCATTCGCACTCCATTCCACCTTGCTTCGTTGTGGCATGAACGAACCAACTTCAACAACTTCCCAAAGATGATAATCTTTGGCTCTCATGAAATACATCATCATATTCTTCAAATAAGAGTAGTTGGTCCCGTCAAATAATAGTGGTTAGTCAATGGATTACGCCATGGCTTCGATTGATTGTTTGTTGGTCGAGCTTGCCGGGATCGCCTCAATAGGAAGTAAGTCCTCTCGAATTGAGCCTCATTCTGATACCAATTGTTGAGCTCGATATCTTCAACCGAATTACTTGCTAAGTGGTAGAGAAGATGTAATTTGGGTGATGGTAGTGGAAGCAAAAAGATAGAAAAATATGACACAACAATTAGAGTGGTTCAACTTTCTAACCAAAGCCTGCATTCACTACCATAGCTCCCCACCAAGGATTTCAACCAATTCATTAAGAATTCTTTCTCTTTTCTAAGCTTAAGAGGCAACCTTTTATAACATAGACTCACAACCCAAGTCTAGCAACCAAAGCTTACAAACTAAGCTTTGGGAACACTCTTAAACAAGAGAATTCTAAGCAAACAAAATCCCTCTCATTAGGTATATATTTGCACTCTTAAGCACTCACCCAAAACCTAAAATACTTGAGCATACTTTTATAATTAAGCTCACAAGTGTTGTCTATGCAATAAATACGACAATTTGAGCACTAAGACATTTCTTGATCATATGATTGTTGACTTGAGGATCATTAGTCTTCCAAAGATGCTTGGAGGTCCCTTTTATACTCTCAATTGAGCTTCTAGTCGTTGGACACCGTTGGGATTAAATTGGAGCCGTCGGGACCTTTATTTCCTACAATAAATATAGTTTTGAAGCTGTATGTATCGGTACGCGGGTAGTCGTATCAATACGCCCTTCTTTAGAACTAACTGTTATGCTCTTCACAACTTATGCATATTGATACACGTAGGAGCATATTGGTACGGCCTGCAATTTAAAAGACCATTGGGAGGTTTTGGTCGTTGGGGTTTTTGCCACGTATGCGTATCGAAACGCTAATAGGCGTATCGAAACTACCCCTCTCCGTATCGATACGGGCAAGCCTTGTATCGGTACGGGTTTTGGTAGTTTCAAATAGACTGTAGCTAAAACCCTAAGGAGTAACGATACGGGGAATACTGTATTGGTACGGTTACTTGAAAAACTCAGGTTTGGCTACTTTAATGACATTTTAAATCATTCCAAAACCATATAAAATCCATCAAACATATTTTCAAGTTGTTTGGACTTAAAATTATTTTTGAAATCTTTTTAATTTAGTCCCAAACTATTTTTAATTATTATATCAAAACAAATATCACAACACAGAGCATTATACATGGCACACAAGGCCCAACCAAGCCCGAGATCCCAATAGATCATCTAGGCGAAAACACATATAAATAACAATAACTCTGTAGTGAGGCCGGGTCACGTAGCATTTGAGCATACACTCTAGGTGAGGCCGAGTCATATAACATCGAAACATACACCCTTGCTCAGAATCCTCCCTCGAGCATCCACTCTCTGGGTGAGGCCGAGTCACATAGCATCGAAACATGTACCCATACTCGGAATCCCTCATCGAGTATCTTCGAATGAGGCTCGGGTCATATAGCATCGGTAACCTCCATTTGATATCTCTAACAATGGTGTTGCAATACACTTTCACTGGGTATCCAGATCCCATCAATCAAGAAGACTTAACCAATCAAGTGTCTACCTAGCATGTAAGCAATGTGATCCCAATGATCCCCCTTTAGTTGCTAATCAACATCACTTCATTTATTTTACATTACTGAGTTATTAGTACATTATAGAGAAATGTATAATTAATCTCATTCATTGTCTCCATTAATCTATATTATATAAAGCCCATCATTGTCTCCACCACGTTAGGTCTTGTGAATACATAGCCCACTAAATACAAGTATCGTACTCCAGAGATCATCACATGCTAGAATCTCGTACTGATAGTGCTCCACGATCCAATGATCAACCTACACATCGAAACAACGATTCCGAGCGCTGAGCTTACAAAGCTCAATGGTACACATTTACTCTACTATACTTTATGCTAATCATAAACATAAGCATGCAAGCTAGTACGAGCAATAATGAGAGATAAATAAACACATAGCGCTACCAATAGTTTCATAAACACATGCCCTCAACATATCAAAGCATCATACATGGCACACAAGGCCCAACCATGTCCGAGATCCTAACGAATCATCTAGGAAAAAACATATATCAACAACAAGAACTCTGGAGTGAAGCCGGGTCATGTAGCATCGGAACATACACTTCAGGTAAGGATGAGTCACATAACATCAGAACATACACCCTTGCTCATAATCCTCCCCCGAGCATCCACTCTCTAGGTGAGGCCAGGTCTCATAGCATTAGAACATACACCCATACTCGGAATCCCCCATTGAGTATCTTTGAATAAGGTCCAGGTCACATAGCATCGGTAACCTCTATTCGGTATCTCTAACAATGGTGTTGCAATACACTTTCACTGGGTATCTAGATCCCATCGATCAAGAAGACTCAACCAATCAAGTGTCTACCCGGCATGCAAGCAACGCGATCCCAAGGATCCCCCTATAGTTGCTAATCAACATCACATTATTTATTTTACATTACCGAGTTGTTAGTACATTATGGAGAAATGTATAATTAATCTTATTCATTGTCTCCATTAATCCATATTATCTCATTTATCAAAGCATAATTCAATTATTAACATTCATATCAATTTCCATCATTAATTTACATTAATAGATTATTTAGCATATCGAGTACTAGTACTCGACACAAGTATCGATACGGTACCCTCGGGTATCGGGACTCACATGCGTACCAATACTAAAACTACTTACTAGAAATTCTAGATTTCTACAAGTACTGGTATGGGTCAACCTGTACCGATACAATCTGTAATCACATACCGGTACAGTCGAAGCTCGTATCGACACCCTTTTTACGGGTTCACACCATTTTTTGAATTACGATGTTAGGATGATCAATTAATGGTGAAAGTGGCCAAGAGGGGGTGAATTGGCAATTAAAAGGATGTGGAAGCAAATTGGAAAATAAAAAAATTGAGACACAATGAGTTATAGTGGTTCAACCTTCTAACAAGGTTTACATCCACTACCTTAGCTTTCCATTAAGGATTTTCCCAAATTCACTAAGAATTTCTTCCCCTTTTCTAGGCTCAAGAGGAAACCTTTTACAAACTCAAAACTTTCTACCCCAAAGCATTAAGAAAAACTCTATTTTACAAGAAGAAGTTTAGCAAACTAAGAATCCTCTCAAAGGTAATGAGTTTGCCCAAATACAAGTTCACTTAAACCCAATACTTGAATAAAAATGATTACAAATATGAACACTCAAGTGGGTTACAAGGATATGACTCTAATGGCTTAAAGATTGTTAGACAATTGCTTGAATGCTTAAGACTTGGTTAATAGTTCTTGTTGTAGCTTTGGAGACTTGATTTTATACCCCCTCATTAATTTCTAATCGTTTGGGAAGTCGAGATCATAAATATAGTCGTTGGGCTGCATTTTTCCTGCAATATATGGTGTTTGTTAGCCAAGCGTATCGGTACGTGAACAAGTGTACAGTACCTTCTATAAGAAGAAAGAGTCGTTGTACAAAGAGATATCAATACTGGGGAGGGCGTATTGGTACGAAGAGTGTATTTTACAAAGGGGTATCAGTACGAATTAAGTTGTATCGGTACCAGTTTTGCTCACTGGAACTTGAGAAAGTTGAGAATGAAAAAAGGTTTCTGTACGCCTAAGGGCGTATCGGTACAATATAACTGATTTTCAAAGTTATGATTCCAATAAACTAACAAGGGCAAAGGTCGAATATTAAATGCAAAGGATTTACAAAATCTAAACACCCCGTATCAGTACACATAAAGTCGTACCGATACTCAAAGACCATTTGGTTCCCAAGTATGAATAGCGTACCGATACGTCTACGCGTATCGGTACCCAATGGCCATTAAGTATAAAACGTCTTCTAATAACTAAAATCCGTATTGATATGGCCAAGGGCGTTTCGATACTCCTGGGCCAAAGTTGGTTATTTGAGTACAAAAACACTTAGAAAATATTTGGGCTTTTAGTTTTTGGCTTATGAACAATTTGAAGTTTGAATCCTTGTCATTTTGTGAGTCTTTTTGGGTACTTAAAAATTTATCTAATTTTACAAATTGGTCCTTGAAATCCTTGTTATATCAAAATAAAAATATAGGTTTTACATACCCTATTTATGGGTTCACACCATTTTCTTGAATTACGGTTTTACAACACTTTATTCGATCCCTAAAGCTTATAAAAGTCGTTAGGGTTTGTTTACTATCTCATTGAATCAATTAATATTAATTACCGACTTCATGATCATTTAATCGAGTGTTTGTCCCTTAAGCACGATTCCCAGCAATCATGTCAATTAATTCGAACAAGCATACAAAGCACTATAATTAATCAACTAATCAACCAATCATCAAATAATCATACGGGTATCTCAAACAACCCTAACCGGTTTCTAAAACCTCCACGAGTCTCATCACATCCGTACTATCATCATGTATCTCAAAAATATCGAGTCTCATACTATCGGTCTCCACACATGCATATTTATCATCTACCTAATTTACAGATACTAACACACAATACAATCACATTTATGATGCTCATGAAGCAATAGGAGTTCGAGGTGTACTAACTTTAAGTCAATATCACTAAAATCCTCATCCAAACTTCCCGAATATTCCCTTTGATCTGATATCTGATATCGAATAATCCTTGTATAACAATTAATACCATAAACATCACTTAATCACATACTTCAATGAACTTGAAAGGTCAAAAGCATAAAAATAGCTTACTAGGTTTGAATTTGGTAAAACGGACTGCGCCAACGGATTCAGAACGTCTAGAAATCCTTAGGCAGGGTCCCCCAAAAAAAGTCAACGATTAGTCAACGCTGGTCAACACTATAAGTGTTTCTGTGGGGCGTAGGTGCACGGAAGCTGCTGTGCTCTTGCTGGTGATAATCCAGTGTGGTAGGGGCAAGTGCACCTGGGCATCAAGATCCAGTGCAGCGCAGCGTACTGAAGCTGCATAAGCTCGCCAGCTGCTGCACATGCCCACGCTCAACGACAATGTGTGCGATGCCTTCTGGTGGCCAGACGACGACAACCAACTTCAGATTCGCAATACTTCAGTTGGTGAACACGCTGGTGACCCTATTTTACGACGGTAATGGCCGGAACACGGTGCTTCCAACTAGGCTAAACCTTTTTCCCCTTACCCGACGAATGAAGATGGCTCTGGTGACGCAAGGACCACCGCCGAACTCTTCTCGTCGAGCTAGAACTAATGATGCCGATGGTGAGAGTCACGACGGCTACGGTGGCGGTAGATCGAGATCCAAACTCCCCCACCCTTACTTTTTCCCCTATTTTTTCTCTTACCTTACACGGTATCTTATCCTCCCACTTTTTCTTTCTTCCCCATTAAATCACCAGCCACTCCCTTTTTAAATAACCTTATCCACCTATTTCTTTTCTTCTTTTATTTATTTATCTATTTTGCTATAAGACCCAAACCCACTATCTTGGATTTGGGCTTCCAACAATAAGGATCAAATAAATTAGGTCAGAGGCTCAATTTTACAAACCCGGAATTTAAGTCATTACAAAAAAAGTTTAGGAACTAAATTATTTATTTTTCTAAAAGTCCAGGGGCGTAAAACACCCTTAAGCCTTAAAATTATTATCGTTATACACTAATATGTTAAAATTATTTTTGTGATTCTAGATTCATATGTCCAAATTTGACTCTGAATTACATAATCAATAATATGTTTACTTTTAAGGGGATTCGAGTTTGGTCTTTTATAATTTTAATGGATTTGGATTCGTATTTTTTAAATTTTGATATTCAACGTATAATTTAAATTTTAAAATTTAAAATTCAGATTTTTATGGATTTAAATATCTGAAAAATAATAATATTTAGTTTGTATTCAAATAATAATACTCGAATAATTTATGGAGAACAACAAATGCAAAATTTTTGAACAAATTTATAAATTTAGGTTCGAATAACTCAAAACCAATAAATATCTAATGAACTCCCTCCCTCGGACCAATTCCTTTTAGGCCCATAATATTAATCTCCCGAAAGGAAAGGAAAAAGAAGCGAACACAAAGCGGAACTCACTCTTATCTGCTCTGTCTCTGACAATCGGCATAGATTAGCCGTAGTGAACTGTAAGCCGCTAAACTATGGTTCCTATCTCTGAGATATCTATTAAGTGTTTCCAATCCAATAGTTCAAAATTTCTATATCTTGAACTTGAAATGGGAAATTTTTTCAGGTTTCTGTTGTTTGGAACATGGCCATCTACTTTGGAGTTTGTTGGGATCAGCTTCTCCTGCAGTTGTGGGGAATGAGAGGTGCCTTTAGTCTACTTGAGTCATGCCAGATACCTTGTTCCGGATTTCTTTCAAGAATCTTCAAGTTCTCTAGAGGTTGATCAGCTTCCTTTTTTATTTTGTTTTTTAATGATAAATTGCTTTCTTTTGTTCTCATCTTTGCTCTCCAAATTTAGGCTGCTTCCAGATGCAGAGGCCAATGAAGCACAACACCTTGTGCCTATGTAGAAACATGCAGACTTCACTCGTGAGCTCGTCAAAGCTAGTTATGGATCCACTCCCCAGACTAAACCGACTAAACCCAAGGTTAGTTTTTGGCCCCTTAAGCTACCAAATGTCTGTGCTGTAGTGTTGGGAAGTTTTTAGGAAATATGCTGTGTTGATATATATCATTGAACATATGGCTCATATATTAGTGTCCTCTAGTTTAGGGACTATTTATCTTGGCTGTTATTGGAAATTCTTTGAGAAAATAGGCATTAGTCTGTCGTGTGCTCATTGGATACATCACTAGACATTGAGTTTCATAGTATAATTGGCCGTTTGACAATGATTTTGTCATTTATATGATCATTTCTTATCCTATATGTTACTGTTTGAAGTGACGAAGTCCATGTGTTTACTCTGCGATGATGCATTGGGTCTTGTCTTGATGATATATGATTATTCTCATGACTATGAGTCAAATACATTAACAATATGATTATTCATCATGGTAAAAAAATGGATTTAATGATGAATTTATATTTGATTCTTAGGACCAATCATCAGCAGAAGTAGAAAGAATTGGTGCATTTCAGAAGCTGCCTATGGTGATGCCATCAGTTGATATTTTGCACTTGGCATTGAGGAAGGCGAAGCGGGTCTTGCCTACGAAAGGTGATTGAATACTATGTTACTTGGACTTAGCTGCGAGTTCCGGATTCGGGCATGTGCCCGAAATTGGTATGGTTAGTTTTTTTTATATATGTTTTTCCATGTATTTGGAGGAGTCTTGGAGGGCATAACCCTATGTCCATGTGTTGGATACGAGTGCTTCAACAAATGAAGAACTAGAGCAACATAGATTTAAATAAATTCATTTGCTCATGTTATATTAAGTTGCAACATGTCAAATTGTTGGTCTAGCATGACATTTGGTTTCCCACCTAGGCATTGCCAACATAGCAAAGAGAGAAAGAAATAGAGGTGCAAAGCAGCTTGATGCATTGATGAAAGTATGATCTTATTCGTCTGTTATCTTTATAATAAAGGAAAGCTTGTACCTTGTAATATGAAGGTATTGCTGGAATTGAACAGTTTCATATTTACTTTATCTTCAGGAGTTGGCAATTCCATTGAGAGGGTATTTAGAAAATTTCCCAAAAAGAATCTATTTGCATCCTTACGAACGATCTCTTATTGAGTTGACATTTGGGGCAGGACATTATGAAGAGGTACTCAATTGTCCATTCTTCTTTTGACCACAGATGGCGTTTTATATATGTTAAATATATAAAAAGAATTATGATTCTTTTTATATTTTCCTCTATAAGCAAATTGTGTGGCTTTAAGAAACAAAATTTTGAGCTTTAATGATGCCCCGGCGGAATACCGTCTAAAACTAAGCAAAAATGATATCCCTTTAAGTTTTATTACTGTCTGTGGAAGGTTTATTTATCTGTCCCCCTTTCTTTTGGTGCCATATTTAAACATAATTACCGTCTTAATCTTGTATGCCTTATGCTTTTATTGTATATAAGGTTCATTCACCCTTTCATTCTTTCAATGCCATATTAAAACATAATGATTGTCTCACAGGTTTTGAAAAAGGTTGATGCTCTTAGGAAAAAGGTGGTATCTGTTGGAAAGGAACATGCTTCACTCTGTGCTCAGGTTTTAGTCTTCCCTTAAAACTATTTTTAAAGATCGTTTTTGACAGATGGAAGTTTTTTCTTTCCTGTGTGTCGCTTCGCCCCCGGGGGGGGGCTCCCTTGTATTTGATGTACCGGTTTCATTGAAATACAAATTTTAACTTTTTCTTGCTTAATAATGATATTGTCTGCAATATACGATACTGCAAAAATAAGTGTGTAAAACTAGACCTTAGTGTGGAGGCTTGTGTCTCTGTGTTGTTTGTTTATTCAGATTTTCTCAAATTCTCGTGAGTGTTTCTTTGGAAATTACTTGAGATTTTTTTTCTTTTTTGTCTCATCTCACTTTGACTTGGTTAGTGTCAGGCATGGATGTGTTACATTTTCATTATGTTTTTCCTTATATTTTCAGTCTCTTACTCATACCCTTATATCCCTATTCTGTATGATGTGTCCAGTATGCCTGTTAAGAAAATGAAGAGGCAAAATGACTGTTTCTTTCAAATCTAATTGAAGGACCATGTAATTTGTATATGGGTTATAGTCCTAAAATGCTATACCTTACAACGGAATTAAAATACTCTTCAACCGAATTCAATACTTTCTGCAAGTCATTTTAACTTTAAAGAAGGAAGTCAATACTCGATTAAGAACATATTGTTAACTGTAGATGTGGCAGCATATGAACTCATGTATGGGGCTTTTGAACTCTAGTATTGGTATATTGGATTATAATCCCCTCTCTTTCTCTATACACGCATATACGTATATGGTTTATGGTATAACTTGTAAGTCTGAAAATGTGAATAATCTATTGATTTTCTCCTTGTAGTCTTTATCAAAGAGGGAAGCAGAGCAATGTTTGAATGAGGTAAGTTATTATCTTTTTGCATATAGATGTTTTATCAGTGTTCAGGAGTTGTAATCACTCATTTTGACCGGGTTTTAGTGTTATTAGTATTATTTTAATAGTAATATTATTAATATAAAATTAATGAAAAATAAAATAAAAATAAAAATATAAAAAAGTTAAAAAAAATTAAATTAAAAAAGTGTAAAAAAATTAAAGTGTAAAAAAAAGGGGGGCACTGCGTGGAGGAGGGTGCTCCACGCCCCCCCTTTAACAACCCCAATTACCTATAAATAAGGCATGAGATTGGGGGCTATGGGGATGATGAATCGGTCAAGGGACAGGCCAAATAAGGGAGCTTAGGCTCCCGGCTAGCCAAGGACCGGGGCAGTCCCCTCGGTCCTAACCGGTTCGATCGGAGTCCTATTTTGGATTCGATCTAGTTAATTTTTGGAGAGGTCGTGGTAGATCTCGGTGGGGTTCAGTCGGGGTTCGTCATTCGATCTCCTAGTTAGGTATATTTTCTTTCCTTTTTTTATTTGCGTTATAATTTTTATAATTTAATGAAGTATTAGTTAATTTAAATTTGTGTTTTTTTAGTTTGTATGTTTATTTATGTTTTTGGTTAGTATTTATTATGTTTTAAATTTATGTTTTATATTAATATTTTATGTTAAATTTATTTTTATTTATGTGTTAGATTCATATTTATGAATGTTAGCATTTTATTTATAGATCTGTTTTTAATTTTGAGTTAGATTAATATTTATGTATGTATGTTTTATATTAGTATTTTATTTATATTAGGTTAGTATTTTATTATGTTAATATTTATTTATATTTTCATTGTATTTAAATTATTTGCCATATTTTATATTTTTGCTCATTAAGATTGCATATCGAGATATATAAATTGTCAATGCGGTGCCCTTTTATCCGAGCGTAAACGGTGCCAGTATCAGGCGTAGTGATGGTGGTTGGGCGTTTACTCTCGGATAACGGGGCCTTTAAAATTTACCCGCACTTATAATCAAATTTTAATTTAATCGTCACTTTAATCCGAAAAATTTAATATTAATAAAGCATAAATTATCAAAGTACCAATTTTGGGCGGTGTGGGGTGCTAATCCTTCTCTATCCGTAACCGACTCCCGAACTTAACAATTTTCAAATCTCTGGTTTTATGGTGTCCGACCTACCTAAGTGGCCGGTGACGACTCTAATTTTAAAATAAAGTACTGTTCTTTTAAAACCCCACGAAATAAATATTTTTATATCCAAAAAACAACAAACACTTCGAAACCTTATTTTTTTAGCGCAAAAAATGGATCGCTACAGATGGCGACTTTGCTGGGGGCATTTTTTGTTTTTTAACAAAATAAAGAGAGTCAAGCTTTTTAAATAATTACCGCTTTAATAATATTAGAAATTCCGGATTAAAGTGACTATTAAATTAATATTCAGTTGTAATTGCGCGTTTATTTTAACGCATTTAAAATTTGGCATATAAACTCGTCCTTTTTAAGCGGGGAAAACGCTAATGCTTTCGTGGAGATATCGTTCTCCCGTGTAGGCCTAGCAAGTACCTTCGGGGCGAGTACCTTATGCTTTCGTAAGGATATTATTCCTTCGTGTAGACATAAGCGAATGAGTCCCCCTGAATTGAATCTGGTTGAAAGGAGCCTATAATAGGTGATGATCGGGGGCCTTGCTACTTTTAGTAGGGGACAACAAGGACAGTTAGGGTACCTCTTAGCACCAAAACTGTATATAAAGAACATAGAAATCCACCATATTAGAGCCTTGCGGATAACCTAGGTGTTTTAGACGAGATAAATAGGGTTGTTTTGTTTGCTTATCTTATTTAATTTATCTTTTCATTTATGTATTTATTATTTTTATCTGGTACTAACTCATTTCTTTTTGTGTTTTATTTTTATTTTTATTTTACACATACTTTTGTTGCATTATTATTATATCCACATTATATAAAGGTGTTGATTTAAGTGATTTGCCCGATCAGAAAATTTTTCATCATGGAAAAAATGTGTCTTAAGAAAGACGGCATCGATACAGTCGTGCGACATTGGTCAGAGATTAATCAACAGATCCGAGGTAACAATTTGCCGAGCAAGCGTGTAATGCCAAAGTATACACACGAGACCCTGATGGTGGACATACAACGAGTTGCAAGGCGTGTGAATGACTTAGCTACCGAAGTCGCGGCTCTCCGACCTTTCGTAACCCCGGACATGGAAGAAGCACCAAGGTTTATCAAGTTGCTCAGAGCTATCGAGGAGCTAGGAGGTAGAGTTAGGGCTTATGTGTAGAACTTTGTTTTGTAATTAAGACTTTTTGTAATAGAGACTCCTTTTGTAATGTGAACCCTGTTTGTAATCTGGACCTTTTAGTTCCTATGAAAGTCGTTCGAAAGGGTGATTATCAGCAGAATTAATGCCTTTATTTGCATTCATGTTGCGTATCATGACATGATGTTGATTCAAGAACAGTTCATTAAAAGGCTTTCAAAATAGAAAAAAGTTTGCTTTGCTGGAAACGATAATATCAAGTTAGGCCGAGCAAAGACCAATCGAGAAAGAAGACGATACGATAGTAAGGCACGTGCGACGCAGAAGATTTAGTCCGGGCTGCAGAATCCTAATTTTAAATCTTCACATTTAACCCTTTTGTAAAATTCTTAAAGATTTTAATTTAACTCCTTTAAAAAAATTAAAAATATTATTATTTTGCTTTGAATCTTTTTCCCTCCTAAAACTTTCAGAATAATAATAATAACAAAAAAACCTAAAAGTTTTATTTTTTAAGTAAGTTAAAAAAAATTTATAATAAAAAAGGGAGAAATTTTTAAAGCAAATGATCCTTGAGAATTTTAATTTAAACCCCAAAAAAGTTTTAAAGTACTCCCCTAGGATCGATAGAATCTATCCCTGTTTAGACGCATTATTCGAAGATCGGTTTGTTTACACCCAGATCAACCAAAGAAGAAAATCTTGTCTGCATTATGCCTACACTTGTCAATGTTTTTAGAAGTCAAGGCATGAAGATCACGACGACACAAGAAGAGAAGATGAGGTCACCCGTCATCTTGACGTCGAGACGTGGAGCACGAGCTTTGCTTCCCGAAGTCAAGATCTCCAGAAGGAAGCTAACTATCACCTGTAATTCATTATTAGTTTTTTGCAACCAGACATTTTTCTATTGAATGAAAGTCTTTTAAGGACTGTTCGAGAATCAACACCGCATTTGCATTCATACCTTACATTGTCTCACATTGTACAGTCATGACATATTTTACATAACATTATCATCAACTTGCATAAAATTTTACATAGCATTATCATTGCCAAGTAAAAGAAATGAACACGCTCAAAAATCAAGATTCAAGTAGTTGGAAGATGGGCTCGCGAGAAAAAAAATGAGGAAAAAAGAAGAAAAAGAAGAAGACTGATGCATTCGACGCAAGAAAGCCCTGATTTGGTCATTCCACTGGATTTTAAGATTATAAGATTTGTGTAGTATGACAAAACAAGCTGCCCCAAGATTCACCTGACCACGTCTTGCAGAAAGATAGAGGGCTACATCGAGAATGGAAAATTGCCGATCCACTACTTCCACGACAGTCTAGCAGGACCTATCGTGATATAGTACAACTGTTTGAGTAGAAACCAAGTGTAGTCATGCGGAGACTTAACCGACGTCTTTATGGGCAATACATATATGCTCTAGACCTAGCACCAAGTCGTCAGTATCTCCAGGGTACGAGGATGAAACTTGATGAGAGTTTCAAGGAATGTGCTTTGAGATGGCGGAGGTTAGCCGCCCAAGTGCAGCCTCTCATTGCTGAAGAGGAAAGTGACTTCCATATCTCAAGCCATCTTCCATAAGATGCTGGGGAAATTGATGGACAAATGTGATGACTTTATAGAATACATGATCCAAGAAGGAAAATTGAGTCTTAATTCAACGAACCAGACATGCCTAGGAGCAGAAAGAAAGAAAGAGATAAATGGGTACCACTTTCAAGGTTCTTGTGATCGTAAGAGAAGAAGGCATGCAGATTCCTCCGAATCACCGAAAAATTCTTCGAACAAGTACATATTTAGAGATATTCGGAGTATTCCATCTCGTACATATGGCCTCAACTGGTCAAGGGTTAGTACCTTACCTCCGGGCCGATAAAGATTACGCCCAACTCATATGCTCACAGTTTTGATCCATACAGTGCATGTGAGTTCTACATTAAGGCACCGAGGCATTACACTGAGAAATTTCGGGTCGTTAACAGAAAAAATCAAGAAGCTGGTTGACGAGAGAGCCATGACGAGAGAGTTGATCCAGCGGTGGAAAAACAAGAGAAGAGGCAAGCCTACACTATAAAGGACCGGAATGAGTTAGTACTCAGGAGGTAGTCCAGAGGTCCCTATGGTTTTTCCATCAGTTCACAAAGAAATTCTCAATGCTTTGAAAAAAACTCTCAAACATATATTTTTTAGAATTAAAAATCATATTTCCATTTAGAAAGCATTTTTACATTCTTAATTCTTTAAACATTTTATTTTTATGGGGTAATTTTTATTCTCCCATATGCATATACACACATTTTTGAATGAATATATGTATATATCATTTCTATACCAGGTCCTTAAATTTTGAATGCAACAGTACATTTGCTTCAGATCCAAAGATCAACTTTAAGTTGCATATATTTAAAAGAGATTGAATGTTGTGGGGATACTGTAATGTGAGTATCTGCTAGTTTACTTAGGCCAATAGAGGAACAAAGCGAGTGTTTAGACAATAGACAGTTCTCATTTTAGGAATTTATCTTCTCAGGCACTTATCGTTTAAGATCCTTAAAACGATAGTTGATCTTTCTCAGGACATCTGTGAATGTGACGACGAATGGTATTCTTTTACTTTACTAGAAGACAGAGATGAGACCAGACAAATTGGATACGAAGATAAAAAAATCATCAGACGAAAGTGGTTGAAAACAAGGATATATCCAAACGAAAAACCAAAGAAAAGAAGAAAAATGACAATTAGAAGGCCGAATTAATTCAGATCGAGTAAATATCAGAAGAGCTGCAGAGAGGCAATTAACTTTGAGCGGAAGATAGCATAAATACCCAGTATAGATACGTGTTGATTCGATGATACATTTATAGACTCGAATAAGAAGAAAGAGATTCAAGGCTAAAAACCCAAAATGGGCAGTCTAAAACCAAAAAGAAAAAAGAAAATAAAACAAAAAAAGAAGAAGAAAAGAAAAAATAAAATAAAAAAAGAAGAAATGGAGAGAAAAAAAGGAAGAAAAAAGAGAAAAAGAAAGAAAAAGAAAAATGGAAAAAGAAAAAAGAAAGAGAAAGAGAAAGAGAAAGAAAGAATACTGTATATGCTTCACACACAGATCAAACAATACAAGAACGAGACTTCAACTATGAGCAAGAGACACAAGGAATCCACATTTCAAGTAAATATCAGTTTTGAAAATTAGTATAGAAGCTCGAATTGAAGCCAAGTCAAGACAAGTCGGCCCGGAGATTGCCAATTTCGAAAAAGAAATGATCTCTGGGTGAAAACTCAAAAATGGGCAGTCTAGAGTGATCCTGAAAATGAAGAAAAAGAGTAGTCTGCTTGAGCATGCTGGCATCAATATCCAACCAAAATACATTGATTTGAAGGTACAGAGGAAGGAAGTGACCTTTAGGGTGAAAATCCAAAAATGGGCAGTCTAGAGCGATCCAAGAGAAAAAGTGAAAAAGAAGAAAAGAAAAAAGAAGAGAAAAGAAGAAAGAATAACGTTTCATCTGGGCGTGTCAATCACAAGAATTCCCAGAAATATATTCGTAGTCCTTCATTCAAGAAACCTCAGTTTCGAGGAGTTTTGGAGGATCAAACATTCTTGAACAGAAAACGAACATCAGTACATAGCCATAATGCAAGATAGCCTACAGTAAAAAAGAAAGGAAATAAAATCTAGGGTGAAAACCTGAAAACGGGCAGTCTAGACTGATCCAAAAAAGGGAAGGAATAATGGGCATATCCAAGTTACACAAGTACAAAAATACTGTTTCACTTAACCATAAACCAAAGACCTATATTACAAGCCCCCAAAGACCATTCTGATCATCCAAGTTGAATGAGAATGTCTTCAGATTTCATTCCGCCTATAAGGGTTAACTTTGCTTCAAGGAACGTCAAACTTCGAAGTCCTTGATCGATACCCAAATGAGGGAAGGATGGGGCATGGTAAGATAGTGAGATTAAGAGAGCCACCTTAAATGGGGTAGAAACTAGGTAGGGTTGTTCCTCTCAAAAGCCTATTAGACTAGAAGAAATTATGCATTTGCATATATCTCCACAATGGTCAAGATCTTCTAAATATGCGCTTTATTAGAGTTGGTCTCTGGCAATTTGAAGCAGATGCGCTATGGTGTTTGATATTTTGGGGGCAAACATATTTTAAAAGGTTTGACATTTTCTCCCAAAGTTTTGATGTTTACCATTTTCTCCAAACATTAGTTTTAAAATGTTTGGCAATATACTTCGAATTTTGTTTACCATTCTCCAAATATTAATTTTTTAAAAATGTTTGGCCCTTAAAAAAAGATGTTTACCATTTGTTCCAAACAATATTTTTAAAATGCTTGGTATCCCCTCCAAGTTGTGATTTTCAAAATAGTTGTTATCTTTTCAAACAATCATTATTTTTTTTGAAATATACACAAGTAAATTGCCTTTTGCATTACTTTAAAAATGAATGATGATGGGATTTAAAACATAGGGACCGAGAGTTAATTCCCGTCGAAATGCTACGAGAGGATCAAGGATGAGCTCAAGGGACGGAAGCATTTTGGCTTACCCTGGTGACTAGAAATAGATCAAGGCTCTGTATGATGGGTCAGAAAATTCAAAGCAGTGGAGCCCGTGGTTGAATAAGGGCAACACCAAACGAAGAAGATGGCAAGGGTTCTTATAAGAATAATATAAGAACCAGAAGATCATTTATGAAGACGGGTGATAACCCTAAAGACAAGAAAGCTTTCCGCACAAAAGGTTTGAAAGCATGTTAATCTAGATTCGAAGTGATTGATCAAATGAGGATTTAAGAGCATACAGTGAAGAAGCAAAGAGATGAAGAAATTTAAGGAACGACCTTTCAGGGTGTAAGACTTTAGAACAAGAAAGGGCTGAAAGAAAAAAAGAGAAGAAAAAAGAAAAAGAAAAGGAGAGAAAGAAAGAGAAGGAGAAGAAAAAAAAAAAAAAAAAAAAAAAAAAAAAAATTGAAGGAAAAAAGAGAAAGAAAAAGAAAAGAAAATGAAAATGAGAAGAGAGAAAAGAGAAAAAGAGGAGAAAAAAACATTACATTGCATGCATCATATTGATATGGGCATGTCAATTTTTGCTTGTTTTGGACAGGTACTTGAAGAATTATCAAAGAGTATTAAGAAGTGGATTTCATTAAAGAAAGAAAGTTTGACAGCCATTTTCGGCGTGAGTCCCCAAATTTGAAGAAGGTTTGACAGCCATTTTCGGTGTGAGTCCCCAAATTTGAAGAAGATTTGGCAGCCATTTTCGGCGTGAGTCCTCAAATTTGAAGAAAGTTTGGCAGCCATTTTCGGCGTGAGTCCCCAAATTTGGAGAAAATTTGGCAGCCATTTTCGGCGTGAGTCCCCAAATTTGGAGGAAGTTTAGCAGCCATTTTCGGCGTGAGTCCCCAAATTAAAGAAAGATCGGTAGCCATTTTCGGCGTGAATCTCTAAATTTAAAGAAAGTTCGGTAGCCATTTTTGGCGTGAGTCCCCAAATTTGAAGAAAGTTTGGCAACCATTTTCGGCGTGAATCCCAAAATTAAAGAAAGATCGGTAGCCATTTTTGGCGTGAATCCCCAAATTGAAGAACGATCGATAGCCATTTTCGGCGTGAATCCCCAAATTTGAAAAAAGTTCGGTAGCCATTTTTGGTGCGAATCCCCAAATTTAAAGAAAGTTCGGTAGCCATTTTCGGCGTGAATCCCCAAATTGAAAAAAGTTTGGTAGCCATTTTTGGCGGAGTCCCCAAATTTGAAGAAATATTTTGGTAGCTGTTTTTGGAGTGAATCCCCAAAACTAAAAAAAGTTTGATAGCCATTTTCGGCGTGAATCCCCAAAATTAAAGAAAGATGTCGGCAGCCTTAGCAGCGTGAGTCCAGAAAGATCGGTAGCGTGAGTCCCCAATTTGAAGAAAGTTTGACAGCCTATGTAGCATAAGGCCATATCGGTAGCCGTTTTGGCGTGAATCCCAAATTTGAAGATAAATGTTCTATATAAGAAGGACCTATATTTTCAAGTGCCCGCAGCGAGAGGTTTTATATAGGAAGAATCCGCCGCTCCGACGCTTCAAGAGCTAAAAGTTTTATATAGGATGGTGCTCCACGCCCCCCTTTAACAACTCCAATTGCCTATAAATAAGGCATGAGATTGGGGGGCAATGGGGATGATGAATCGGTCAAGGGGCAGGCCAAATAAGGGAGCTTAGGCTCCCGGCTAGCCAAGGACAGGTGTAGTCCCCTCGGTCCTAACCGGTTCGATCGGAGTCCTATTTTGGATCCGATCTAGTTAATTTTTGGAGAGGTCGTGGTAGATCTCGGTGGGGTTCAGTCGGGGTTCGTCATTCGAACACCTAGTTAGGTATATTTTCTTTTCTTTTTTTATTTGTGTTGTAATTTTTATAATTTAATGAAATATTAGTTAATTTAAAATTGTGTTTTTTTAGTTTGTATGTTTATTTATGTTTTAGGTTAGTATTTATTATGTTTTAAATTTATGTTTTATATTAATATTTTATGTTAAATTTGTTTTTATTTGTGTTAGATTAATATTTATGAATGTTAGCATTTTATTTATAGATCTGTTTTTAATTTTGAGTTAGATTAATATTTATGTATGTATGTTTTAGATTAGTATTTTATTTATATTAGGTTAGTATTTTATTACGTTAATATTTATTTGTATTTTCATTATATTTAAATTATTTTCCATATTTTATATTTTTGCTCATTAAGATTGCATATCGAGATATATAAATTGTCAATGCGGTGCCCTTTTATCCGAGCGTAAACGGGGCCAATGTCAGGCGTAGTGATGGTGGTTGCGCGTTTACTCTCGGATAACGGGGCCTTTAAAATTTACCCGCACTTATAACCAAATTTTAAATTAATCGTCACTTTAATCGTGAAAATTTAATATTAATAAAGCGGAAATTATCAAAGTATCAATTTTGGGCGGTGTGGGGTGCTAATCATTCCCCATCCGTAACTGACTCTCGAACCCAACAATTTTCAAATCTCTGGTTTTATGGTGTCCGGCCTACCTAAGTGGCCGGTGACGACTCCAATTTCAAAATAAAATACTGTTCTTTTAAAACCCCACGGAATAAATTTTTCAAAACAAAACAATAAATAAAAATACGTTTTTTAACGTAAAAGGGACATCGCTACAGGAGTACTATTACTTTTGTATATTTTCTCTTACTGTAGGGTTTGGAGAAACTTCAAGAAATCTTCAAACGTGAAGGATAGGCTGTTGATAACTTATTGTATATTGCGAAGGTATATGACTGCAAACCTTTTAAATTATGTAGTTTACACAAGTAGGAATTAACTTAGAAGTATATAACTAAAAATATCTCTTAGCATAAACAATAACTAAATTAAACAATCTATGTTGCTTCGGCTCTTCATTTTTTGTCAAGAACTCATACTCTACACATCTAATAACATAATTTGTAGGTGGATATTAGGAGTTCACCCCACCTAATATGATATGTTATGAAAAGTAAGTATAGGAATGAATACACATATATGGCATTTATATTGAGTGTGAGCCATAGATCTTAATCTTAGTCAGACATCTAATAACTCTATAAATCAAGTATGTTGATATCTAACCTTGGAACTTTTTGACGTATGTTTTTCACAAATCACAATATTGAATTTTCTTGGAATGTAGATTGGCATGTTATATGATCACATGTTTTTGGGTTGCCTGTTGTTTTTGCTTTTAAACATGAATTGTTTTGTAGATGTAAAACCATCTGAGGGGTAAACAACAGAAGCGTCCTCCTAGAAAATTAATTTCTTTACTGGCATTCAGCTATTTACTTCAGAGACCATGCAAACTTTAACTTAGGATTGTTTTTAGGGGTATTTTTATTATTTTTTAATTTTAATTTTGCATTTTAAGTACATATTATTTATTTACTAAGGTAATTAGGGGAGAACTTCTTCGAACAAGAATGACTCTGAATTGAATTGTTTGTATAATGCCGATCAAACTTTTAAACATCTTGAATCTTGATTTTTGCTTAGTTCAATTGATGGTTCATGTAAGTCATTGATGCCAACTGACGTTCTTTTTGGCTTTTTAGTAGTAATAGTACTTTATGTTTGTAGTTTGGTTTTCCATTTGTCTAAGGCCATGTCCTCTCAGTGTTCTGTTCTGTTTGTCAAAGGAAATTTTATTCTATTTGATTAACGGGCTTATGCTGTATCAAAGTAGAAGCATTTTTGCTGTTTCAGTATGTTGGTTAAGCTTGAATATCCTTAATTTTAGCCTTGAAAGCTCATTTTATTGCAAGTGGAATAAGTAAAATGGTTTATCTTCAAATTACTTGGTTTCCAGACTTTGCGGGCCATCCCAGTTGTGGATCTAGAAATGCCTACTTTGTGTCTTGTTGGAGCACCAAATGTGGGGAAGTCATCCTTGGTCCGTCTACTCTCAACAGGAAAGCCTGAGGTTTGCACAACTACTTTGCAATTTTTGGTTTGAATGATATTTACTTAGCTTAGTATCTTATTGATTAAACTATCATTGCAGAAAATTGTGTTAACTTCATTCTTATGAAAGATGGTCTTAGCTCAAAATGGTTCTTAAAGGTAAATCTGAGTGCTTCTGATGTTGTGGTATCCTAACAGTCCAAACTATTGGTCTGTCCATTTAAATTAATATATGTGATTTATATACAAAAGGCTAGAGTCCTTACTGGAAGGAAAAAAAATAGTGCCTAGAGGGAATAATGCTAATACTTATCCTTACTTCTTTTGAATCCCACAAAAGGTATTTTAATTTGTTCTAATCATCTACTGTTGAAATTTTAGTAAAAACATCAACAACTATGAACTGAGGAGAGGGGTTTTGATAGTTTATGATATTCATCTATATGTCCTCTTCAGCACTAACTAGTTTATGAAACCAGTTAGGTTTCGCTCAAGGTTGAAATGCCAGGCCAAATACCATACTTGTAATGAAATCTATATGGATTCTAAGAGAGGAAAATCTTTTGATTAACTGGTTGCCAAATGGCAAATCCCATGCTGGGGGACCTCCCTTCTTTGTCATTCCTGTTCTCACAGAGCCATGATGGTGCTTTGCTTTTGCTTTTCTTTTTCTGATATTTCTTGAGATCTCTCCTCAAGCCTGTTTTGTACCATCATTGCTTAGTTTTGTATTGCTTGGGCTTAAATCTATAAATTTGCTAGTTTTTTTTATGATTTTTTTAGTTGAATGTGCGATTGCTTGTGAATTTTCTGAACTTGTTTTGGTGATATTGGAAATGTTAGAAGTGAGCAAAGAAGATTTATACAGGTTGAAAGTTGAAACATTGGTCTCTTTACATCTAAAATAGGTGGTATACAGGTTGAAACATTAGCTTTTGGTCTCTTTTTATCTGAAATAGGTGGTATACCAAGCATAGTCTGGTTTTGCCTGGTGGAAAGAATGAAACAAACCAAGGAGGATAACTGTATGGCATTTATATAAAATCAATATACCGTCAAGTAACATTGGTACTGAAGCGGTATTATTATATACTTTTTTGCTTTTTTGTGGTCAGTTTTCCTTTTTTGTCTATCTTAGGTGTGCAACTATCCTTTCACAACAAGAGGAATTCTCATGGGTCATATTACTATAGATTACCTGCATTTTCAGGTTAGCCTTTTTTATAAGATTTTGTGTGCTATATGAGCTTGTATCTTTCGTGATTCCCTTAAAATCTCCTTTCAGGTGACTGACACCCCAGGCTTGTTGAAGAGATGTGATGGTAATGAATCTTGAACTCGTTAGTTTTTTCCCCCTAATTTATTGGTTTGATGCATTCTGAAGAATTATATTGTTTGGCATCTATCCATCTCTCTGTTACATTGATACATTCTTGCTATCACTGTGCACACACACTCTAGGCAGGTAGATACAACTGTGCAAACAACTAGTTTTCAAGGAGCTCCTTTGTTATCACCCCTTTCTCCCTAGAATTTGACCACACTTTTCAAGGCTTCAAAAATGCATCTATGTGGCTTCAATTGTTAAGTTCGCACTTCACATTGACTTGATGAAATTAGATATAAAATCCCAAGTTGATAAGGTAGTGGTTTTCCCTGGTAGTAATTGAGTAAATAATTCAGAAATGTGTACCAAAACTAAGGTCCAAAAGGTTGAGTTAGAAAAGAAGCGTGAATTTGTTGTGGGGAGCCAAACTGGTTTTATCATCACTACTTTTTGGTAGTGCATCGTTCTTCAAAATTCTTGTATTTGTTGCTAAGCAATTAAGGCTATTTGTTTATAGAAACTGAAGTGATTAAAGTGTTCTCAAGGCACCCAACAATTTTGTTAGATTCTAGTTGACAGGTAAACAGGTTGACTCCCAGTCTTTTAAGCTCAACACTAATATTCTCATCAGCATGATGTCTGCAGTACTTTTATGTCTGAAGTGACTTTTTAACCGTCTTATTTGCTCACCCTCCCATTGCAGAAGACAGGAATGATTTGGAAATGTTAACACTTGCTGTGCTCTCACATTTGCCGACAGCCATTCTTTATGTTCACGATTTATCAGGAGAGTGCGGTATGTCGCCGTCTGATCAGGTATGCTGTGGTCACTTTTGTCAGAAAAGAAGTTATGCCAATGTATATAATCTGAGATTTAAAATGTTTACTCTGGATTCCGTGTGTGTATATCAAGATTTATGTTTGCTCGAGGGACAAGGAAGTTCTCCCAAGTTTGTATTTTGGACCTTTCGACATTATGATTATTTTTTACACTACTGTACGCAGTTCATGATATACAAAGAGATCAGCAAAAGGTTTGGCAATCATCTATGGCTTGATGTCATCTCAAAATGTGATCTGTTGAAAGAATCTCCTGTAGTCTTCATCACAGAAGATGGGGAAGCTGATCTCTTGAATTGGCCAAGTATCGTAAAATAGGCCCCGAAGGTGCAATCCATGTATCAGTAAAAAACGAAGAGGGAGTCGATGAGGTTATTTCCTTAAATCCTCATATAGTTTTCATTATTATTATTATTTCATATGCGTGCATAAAATGGAGCATCGCTTCTTATATCCTCCAATTCCATTTCGCCATTATGTATCATGAAGAGAATGTTTTGAGCTAAGTTGACAAAAAGGGATGAGATCTTGTGAGAATCCTAAGAAATAGTTCACAAACATTAGGAATATGTAACCAATTCATTACTCTAATGCTCTATGACTTCCAATATTCTTTTATAGTATCTTAAGCTTGATTAGATTTAAGCGATAAGGTCAATATGGGTTGATTTGCACTTTGGCAAGAATCAAGGCTCGAGTCTCACGAACATGCCCTATTTAGCTTTTGTCAAGCAAAAAGAAAGTCTAAAGATTTGTGATGGTTATAAGTTGGTCACTGATTTACTTTCAAATGGCTTTGTGATGTTTTTACCGCCGCAGCTAACGAAGAAGGTGCACGAGCTGTTGGTGGCTCAGATGGGGAGGATTGGAAGTAAAAGTACCCAAGACAACGTCGAAGTTGCTTAGATAAAAGAGTTGCTTCATCTGTACTCCACCAATGTGTTGCATATGTTGATGTTTTGTAATCAATTTTGATTGTTATTATCTCTTTGTGAAGAGAGTGTAGTACACAAGTTGGATGGTTTAAACTGTGTGAAGGACAAGGGAATGGGTCCAGTCCACAAATGTGTTGCATATGATTAAGTTTTGTAATCTGATTCTGATGCAAGGGGCCATTGTATTATTTCAACATTTAAAATTTAGTTCTTATGCTTCAATTTTGCGACACTACGTCCTTGTATTCTTTTTTATTTGAAAATCTTAGTACCTCTCCTAACTTTTGTTTGATAAAAGTATTCTTTTTTATTAGTATTTTCTTGTGACCTCTCCTAACTTTTGTTTGATTTTATCATTATGGTTAAATTGTTGACCCAATAGTTATAAAGAAAGGCAAAATAGCTTTTTTTAGTCTCTATGTTTACACCATAGTATTTAGCCCTCTATGTTTACACCTTTTCAAGGGTATTTTTAATATTTAATGTACAATGTTTATATTATTCAGACTCTTCCTTATCTATAAATAGAATAATATTGAGCGCTTAAGCATGGCCGATAATACATCGACTTGTTTATTGTACCAATGACAATTCCAATCAGGTTATACTCAATCGGAAATATCCAAACCAACACTTATCCAAGTTTGCAATTAGGTTGGTGGAAAGACCAAATTAATATGGATATCTTGATGATTTAATTATAACGTTTTGAAATTTGAGGACTGATTTAAAATTGGGGATATAGTACGGGTACATTTAGAGTATTTAGCCCCGCACAGCTGTCTCTGGCATTGATTTGGTGGTCTCTCTGACTCTGTCATGCAGCGTTCTCTATCGTTCGCCCTCCGGATTCGTAATCTGGCAGCGCCGTTCACTCCTCTCAGAGCCACCCTTGCTATGGACAACAACCACCAGCACCACCAACTCCGCGCTACTAATAGCAGCGTTGAATCCAATCCTCGCGTACAAAAACTCCAACAACTCGTTAATACCAACCCTTCTGGTAATTGTGCTTTTAAACCCCAACAATCACTCACATATCGCTCTTTGTTATTTGCATAGGTAATAGGTATTCTTTCAATATTTTTTCAAAGCAATTAAGGGTTTTGCTTATATATTAGACTAGTTTTGCTACATGGGTTCTGGTAATTGTGTGATGCTTTTCACTTGGGACGATGACAACTCATACGCCGTGATTATTTTTTCTCTTAATCTTTAGCTGGTTGGGAAGAGTCCTGGAAGCAGGGAGTTATCCCTTGGGATTTAGGTCGCCCTACGCCTGTTATTTTACATCTGCGTGACACTGGATCCCTCCCCATGGGCAGGGCTCTCGTTCCTGGATGTGGCACTGTAAGTTGTAATTCTCTGCAACTGCACTATGCCTTATTGCTTTAAAGAACAGCATCATGTACCATGCAAAGCAGTGAGACCTTTGCTTATTCGCCAATCAATTGTTTTCGTTATATGTAATGTTACTTAACTGATTTAAGTAGGAGTAAAAAACTTCTCAAAATATGCAGGGCTATGATGTGGTGGCAATGGCATGCCCTGGACGCTATGTTGTTGGTTTGGACATATCGGAGGAGGGAATAAAGAAAGCAAAGCAGGTTAGTGAGGTCTTTGCACTCCTCCCACTTTAACAAGTTCCTTAGAATTAGGGACGGACCCAAGACTTTATGTCAGGGGCGAACCTATAAAATTCGGGGGGGGGGGGAGGAACCTATAAAAATTTAGGCGGGTGAAAATAGATTTTCAATAGAAAATATATAGAAAGTTTCTAAATCATATACGAATTTTAAATTTTCAGGGGGCAACCACCCCCTCCAGGCGGTCCATCCCTGTCAATAGCTCTGCTTTTAGGTATTTTTTGCTAGTTTTGTTCTTTCTGAAGAATTCCTTACTCTAATTTTATGTTTGGTTTGTCGATATAGATGTCTTCCTCGTCATCGAATGCAGATTGTTTTACTTTCTTGAAGGAAGATTTTTTCTCCTGGCGCCCAACAGATTTGTTTGATCTTATTTTTGATTACACGTAAGTCGTCTTTAAGGGGACTGCTACCCAATCTGGAAAATCTCTCGATCATCACAATCTTATGAATTAACAGGTTTTTTTGTGCCATTGAGCCTTGTATGAGATCAGAATGGGCACAGCAAATCCAAAACCTTTTAAAACCAGATGGAGAGCTTATTACATTGATGTTTCCAGTAAGGAACTTTTTGTGGTTTTATGAGTTCTTCCTTTTCCTCATCTCTTCATTGAGGGACTTTTTTTTCAGTCCAGTTCTTCTTTACTAATTATAAGTGGCTAAGGTTGTAGAAAGAAAGAAAACGTTCTACACATTTTATAGTAATTGAAGTGTGATTTTGCTACTCTTCTCTTTATAGTGTTGCTGACAGTAAAAATATAATTCCTTGATGGCAGATGGATGATCATGCTGGTGGACCGCCTTATAAAGTAGCAATTGAAGAGTAGTTTTCTGCCTCCTTTTTTTCTGCTTTTATCTAGATTATGTTAAAAGTATTTTTCTAATTCTGTTTCCACGCCATTGCTAGTAAATTCTTGATCAAATAGGGATATATATATATATATATATATATATCTGTTGACACAAGAATGATCCATCTCAATCTGTTGGAACTCTGTAATCATGCAGCTATGAAGAGGTGTTGCATCCAATGGGCTTTAAGGCAATATCCATTGTTGATAATGAATTGGCTATCGAAGCTAGAAAGGTATGTTAACTTGTTTTTACTTTTTAGTCAATAAATTTGTTGGTCTGTGGTTGCAAAAGCTATATTGCACCTCATACGAAGCTGTAATTCGACTTTGAATATCTCTGCTGAATAAAGGTAAAAAGAATGGAAGATGGAGGAGGAAAAGGAAAATGGACTTTGTTAAGACCTGCTGATTGGCAAGGTTCTCTCATTTTCTCAGGCGGCGCCGCAACAATGTAGTGCCCATAAGTCAGTATTGTCCTCTTTGGATTCCCCACCAGTTCTTGAAGAAATTGTCACCCAAATATACGACTCTCCATGTTCAAACCCAAGATTTCCCAATTAGATCAAATGGGACCAATGTTACGAAGTGGACTCTTAAATGAGGTCTTGGGTTTGCACCTGGGGTGGTGTGTATTCAAAGAGGATAATATCATGGGTACGACCCCCAGCGCATGTGACCCAAGGAAATGGGAGTAGCTTGTTGATCAGCAAGGTGCGACAAACTTATTATTGGAGCCCCACCAATTTCTGGTGGACATTTCTTAATATAGATTTCTGGTTTTGGTTATCTTTGATGCCTTCTTTGGAAAATAGAAGAGAAGATTGAATATATTTTTATTAAATTAAGGAAGTTAAAGTATAATACTTGTGGCCAAGTACTCACTGTTACCTTGCCTCAGTACTAGGTTCTTGTCGGACTGATCTCTGAGTGTTATTCCATTCCTTCATTTTTTACTGGCTTTTCTGGACTTTGATGCTTCGGTTTGCCTCAGTACTAGGTTCACTGTTACTTAGATATGTGTCGGTCATAAAAGCATAATATATATACTAGTTCCTTCAACAGAGAAGAGAGAAGCTTGGAAGATGGAAAAGAGCTGTAGGCAACTCCTCCCTATGAATTGTGATAACGGTTGTTGGCTAATCGAGCAGCCGTGCGAAGGGGTGCTTGAGCTCAAGATCAAGGGCAATTGATTTCATCTACAAAGTTCATCTGAACTGGAACACTTTTGAGTTTACACATGATAGTACTAGTACATGTTATTACAATATTTTCATTTTACTTTTTAAACATATGAAATCTTGTATTTTTCTTTTGTAATATGAAAAATTCTGTCTATTTCAATTATATTGTTAGATTACAGTTTTTTCACATTTAATAAACTTCGATTTGTATTAAAATTTTCATATTCAAGTTGTTTATGGTCACATTTTTTAAGAATAAATGAAGTTTGGTTTCATAGGCAAATCTAGTTGATAAAAGCCTTTAAAACACTTTAATATTTACAATTTTTTTTACACATTTTAAAATATTTTTCATCAATACTACCTTAATAATATACCGTTTTTGCCTTTAAGTGGAGAAGTGCAATATGAATATGAGATTTGTTTTGCTATATGGTACAAAATGCTAGTCTAACAAAAAGCAACATAAGATGATAAGCAAGATGCAAACGTTAAGATGGGTCTGTTTAATAAAGAAAATTGAATATTGCAGTTAAAAAAGAAAACAAAGCAAGAGAGCAAGAAATATTCTTGTCCTGTCCTTAATTAGCTACTTCATAAATAGAAATGTCCCGCCTTGCCTGCCTCACTCTTCGCTCTCACTTTTAAATTTTAATGCAACAAGATGGATCCTTAATTTCCGCTGTCTCCTTACACTTAGCACTCTCTCCCTTCCATTTCTCACTTGCTTTTCATTTTTCATGTTTTCCCGAATTAATTCACCTCCATTTTCCCCCAAAACTCCCTTTCATTTACATATGTACTGCTGCTAACGACCAATATTTTTTGATTCCTAATAATGGATGAACATACCATCCATGATGATGATAAGGACAGAAATGCCCTGGCCGGCCTCAGCTCCGTACCTCCTCACCAACGCAAGATCTATTCCTACAGCCAGCAGCTACGGGCCAACTCCGCGCACAAGCGTAACCGCCAAGTCCGTAAGCACAGCCTCGATGACATCCCCAAGCCGACCGAACAGTACTTCAACAACGACGAGTCTTCGGACGACGAGTTCTTCCCCCACTCTACTTCCAACAATGCTCCCAACGCCTCTGGTGAAGAATATATTATCACTAGTCACTCTCAAAGGGAAAGGCTTGACAAGAACCTCTCCTTGGAAGGCAGTTGTGCCGTTGATGACTCCCACAATTTCCAGCCTCTGCCAGAGTTCATTGGCTCTGGAGGTGGCACCGGTATTTTCAAGGTCCCTATGCGAGCCACTGTCCACCCCAGGCGTCCACCTTGCTTGGAGCTTAGGCCCCATCCTCTCAGGGAGACTCAAGTAGGAAAGTTCTTGAGGAACATTGCTTGCACCAAGACTCAGCTTTGGGCAGGCCAAGAGAGTGGGGTTCGGTTTTGGAGGTTCGAGGATGCTTATCAACCTGGCCTCGGTTCTAAAGTGAGAAGGGGCGATGAGGATGCCGCCCCTTTTCATGAGTCTGCCAACACTCCCCCTACCATCTGTTTGCTGGTAGATGGTGGAAATAGATTGGTTTGGAGTGGCCACAAGGATGGCAAAATCAGATCCTGGAAGATGGATTTTCCTATTGATGATACTACCCCTTTCAAGGAAGGCTTGTCCTGGCAGGCGCATCGCGGTTCTGTTCTTTCCATCGTCATGAGCTCCTATGGTAACTATATTAAATTAACCAACAGATCAAGCTTCCTTCCTCTATGTTACAAAAAAGTAACATTTAAGCATGATGCTTTGCTGCAGGTGACTTGTGGTCAGGTGGCGAGGGCGGTGTTATTAAGATTTGGCCGTGGGAATCCATCGAAAAATCTCTGTCTCTTAGACCAGAGGAGAAACACATGGCTGCTTTATTGGTAGAGAGGGCCTTCATAGACCTCAGGAGCCAAGTTACTGTTAATGGCAACTGTAACATCTCTTCCTCCGATATCAAGTGCTTGGTTTCTGACCGTGCAAGGGCCAAAGTTTGGTGTGCTCAGCCTCTTTCCTTCTCTCTATGGTACGTTTGGCCTATGATTTGAATTTATAACATGCTTTTCAATTTCCAGAGTTTCTACTCTATTGATGAGTTACTTGATCTGCAGGGACGCTCGCACGAAAGATCTTCTCAAAGTGTTTAATATCGATGGTCAGGTTGAAAACCGTGTTGACATGCCATCTCAAGAGCAACAAGGTGCCGTAGAAGATGAGGTGAAGGTGAAAGTTGTTTCCGGTACAAAAAAGGAGAAATCTGGGGGCTTTTTGCAACGCTCCCGAAATGCTATAATGGGAGCTGCGGATGCTGTCCGTAGGGTAGCAACGAGAGGAGCCGGGGCATTTGCAGAAGACAATAAGAGGACCGAAGCACTAGTACTAGCTCCAGATGGGAACATATGGAGTGGATGTACAAATGGCCTACTTGTACAGTGGGATGGAAATGGAATGCGGCTGCAAGATGTTAGTCACCACCCTTGTGCAGTACAATGCTTTTGTGTTTTCGGAACACGAATTTATATAGGCTATGTTAGTGGGATGGTCCAGGTGATGGATCTTGAGGGGAACCTGGTTGCAGGATGGATGGCTCACAATGGTCCCGTTGTAAAATTAGCATCCGGCAACGAATACATCTTTAGCTTGGCTACTCACGGAGGTATACGAGGATGGAACATCTCATCTCCGGGACCAATCGATGGCATATTACGCCAGGAACTAGCAGAAAAAGAACCGATCTACTCGAGACAAGCCAGTATAAGGATGCTTATAGGAACATGGAATGTTGGTCAAGGAAGAGCCTCTCAGGAGTCACTTATGGCATGGTTGGGTTCTGTTGTATCAGACGTTGGCATCGTTGTTGTTGGCTTACAAGAAGTGGAAATGGGTGCAGGTTTCCTTGCAATGTCTGCAGCTAAAGAAACCGTAAGATATATAATATCATATAATATGATATCATGTCATCTAAAATGTTCTTATTCGACTTGACAACATGTAATATCTTCGTTAACCTCTTGTATCTAAGTGTAGGTGGGACTTGAAGGGAGTTCTATTGGCCATTGGTGGCTAGACACAATTGGAAAGGCCTTAGATGAAAACACAACATTCGAACGCATGGGTTCTAGGCAGCTTGCAGGATTGCTGATTTCTCTTTGGTAAGTAGCTATTACCTCAACATATCATTTTTGTCAAATTTAATTTAATGAAGCTAGCTTTATCTGCTATATATAGGGTCAGGAAGAATCTTAGAGTACATGTTGGGGACATTGATGCTGCGGCAGTTCCGTGTGGCTTCGGCCGAGCTATTGGCAATAAGGTTTTGCACTTTGATTTTCATGGTTTAGAACATAGGCATTAATGCCTCTGCACCTGCAGAGTATATAGAAGATTTAAGAGTGGGTAATGATGGTGCAGGGAGGTGTAGGTTTGAGGATCAGAGTGTATGATCGGTTAATATGCTTTGTTAACTGTCACTTAGCTGCACACTTGGAGGCAGTAAACCGGCGAAATGCTGACTTTGATCATATCTTTCGAAATATGGCCTTCACCCGGTCTTCGACTCTACTTAATAATGCATCTGGTATGGTGCAAAAACTGTTTTTCTGTTGCTCTCTTGCGTTCTGCACATATTTATTTTGGCTCCTTTATTCTTCTGGCTTGCCACTCGTGCTCTGTGTTGCAGCTGGAGCCTCCGCTTCTGTTCAAACGACTCGGGTCAATAATGTATACGCTCGCCCTGCTCCATTTCGTTGGATACCTCTATATATAACATCTTAGTTTACCTTCTGTACATACTTAGTTGTTTCGAGATCACAAGTACTACTGCATTTCCACAGCCTGCAGGTGCTAACACTGAAGAAACAAAGCTTGATTTAGCTGAAGCAGATATGGTTGTCTTTACGGGCGATTTTAACTACCGCCTCTTTGGTATATCTTATGATGAAGCTAGGGATTTTGTATCTCAAAGATGCTTTGATTGGCTTAGAGAAAAGGATCAGCTCAGGGCGGAGATGAAAGCCGGTAAGGTTTTCCAAGGAATGCGCGAGGCCATTATCAGATTCCCTCCTACCTACAAGTTCGAAAGGCACCGCCCGGGCTTAGCAGGTACAACAACACCAACAAAAAACTCGGTTGCTCGGTTTCGTTTGGCTTGGCTTGGCTTGGCTTAGATTATCTAATCACTTTATTATACCTTTAAGGTTATGACTCGGGAGAAAAGAAGCGTATTCCTGCATGGTGTGACCGAGTGATATATCGTGATAACAGGGCGGGACCGGTGGGCGAGTGCAGTTTAGAGTGTCCTATAGTTTCCTCCATTTTAATGTAAGTTTGTTCACAAAGTGTTATGTTGTGCTGCTGCTTATGGCTATATATAATTTATTTTCCGAATCTGAAACCATTTCTGATGTGCAACTGCAATGAATGTCTAATGATTAGGTACGAGGCTGTCATGGAGGTTATCGAGAGCGACCATAAACCTGTGCGGTGCAAATTCCATAGCACGATTGCGCATGTAGATAGATCAGTAAGGAGACAAGCATTTGGGGAAGTCATGCAGTCGAATAAGAAAATTAAGGCTATACTCAACGAATTACGTTTTGTTCCGGAAACAGTCGTTAGCACCAACAACATTGTCCTTCAAAACCAAGACACATCGATCCTCCGAATCACCAACAAATGCGACAGGGATAAAGCTATATATAGAATCATCTGCGATGGTCAGTCCACCCCAAAGGATGAGGAGGATGTAACCGAATACCATCCAAGGGGCGCCTTCGGCTTCCCGCGCTGGCTCGAGGTATTTGCAACTAGTCTCAGACCTACATTCTCAATTTGTAATAAAATGGTGTACTCTGTTATCATATATAGACTTGTGATCTGTGATGTTTGTGACATAGGTTACACCAGCTGCTGGCATAGTCAAACCGGATTCGTCTGTGGAGATTGCGGTCCATCAGGAAGAATTCCATACCCTAGAAGATCTTGTCGATGGCATCCCACAGAACTGGTGGTGCGAAGACACTCGAGATAAGGAGGTGGTATTGACAGTGGTCATATACGGGAGTTGTTCAACAGAAACGAAAAGCCATCAGATCCGCGTGCGTCACTGCTTCTCGGCAAAGACGGTCCGCATCGAGTCGAAACCGAGCGCACACAAGAAAAGCCAAGGAGGAGGTAGTCTTAGGAAGCACAACAGCACCACGGACTCGAACGACGGTTCCAGGCACGGACATTGAGCCTTTGAAGCGAGTAGAAGCGGGTGTCTGTAGAAACATACACAGCCTACAGGGCCGATATAGATGCAAGGCAACAACTGGGGGGAGGCGGAGTAGTTTCATTCCATTTGATTCACAACTTCCGAGTCAGTTTCTTGATGTAAATAGGGAAGGAGCATGGGAATTTGGTTTTATTTGTTAAAGTTGTCGTGGCTTCTTTATATTTTTAGCAATCCATGCCATTCATATTCTTTTCATGTGTTTCACAGTCTACTACACAAGCAGAAGAAATAATTTGGTTGGTTTGTCTCATGCACTGCTATTCATAGATAATAAATTATTACCTAACGTGAACAAGGACTTTACCCTAAAAATTAAGTACTCATAAAATTCAGTGTCAAATAACGCTTCGTAAAAGAGATTCATTAATTGGTTGAGTGGTTAAAGATATTGTAAAACTCATATTTGATTTTAATATAACAAATTGTTCAAGGACCAAATTACAAAAGTAAATAAATTTTTAAGTATTCAAAAGTCTCACAAAAATGACAAGCATTTGAACCAAAATTATTTTTTAAGTCAAAAACCTTAAACCCAATAAAATGTTCTAAGTGTTTCAAAGACAAATTAGGCATTTATGCCCAGGCGTATCGATACGCCTAAAATGTACCGATACGGTTTTTCAACATTGGAATTTTAATTAACAAAAGTGTACCGATACGATTATCTCTGTATCGATACGGTTTTTGATCTAGGCTTGTAAATAGGCTAAATACCGATACGGTTGTTCCCGTATCAATACGGTCTTGCATCTGGGTTTAAGATTTTACTTCAGAGTACCGATATGGCTCACACCGTATCGATACTGTTTGGTCGGATTTGCAAATCTTGGCACTTAATGTTATAGCCGTTGCTTGTCAATTATTGGAATCAATATTTTCAAATGACTGTTGAACCGTATCGATACGCCCTAGTAGCGTACCGATACCATTTTTGCAAAACTTTCACCAAGGATTCTAGTGAGCAAATCCTGTACAGATACGGTCACTCCGTACCGATACACCCCTCTTTTTACACTAGGACCGTACCGATACACGTCCCTGCGTATCGATATGCCCATGTATTTTATAAACAATAGCTCTTTCTATTTTGAGACATGTATCGATACGAGCCTTCGTGTACCGATACAATTGGTTGGTGAAGAACATTTATTGTAGGAAAAATGCAGTCCAACGGCTCTATTGATGATCTTAACCACCCAAATGGCTAGAAATCAATGAAGTGGTATAAAAGCAAGCCTAAAAACCTACAGCAACAACTAATGATCAATTGAAAAGCAATCAAGCACAAATCCAATCCCTTTGAGTTCTTAGAGTCAAATCTTGTCCATTTATTTCAAGTTTGGGGAGTGTTTATTTGTAATTGAGCAAAGGTATTTTTCAATTTGCCAAATATTCTTTGTAAAAAAGAGAGTCTTGATTAAGCTTTGGGTAGAAAGCTTAATCGAATTGTAAGGTTTTCTCCTAATCCAAGAAAAGGGGAGGAATTTCTAGTGAAAATTGGTTTAAAATCCTTAGTAGGAGCTAAGGTAGTGGATGTAGAGCTTGCTCGAAGCTTGAACCACTATAAATCGTGTGTTCTTCATTTTTATTATTTCAATTTCACCCCCTCTTGGCCATCTATCCATCGATTGATCCACACAACAATTGGTATCAGAGCCTAACTCTTTGAAGGACTTACATCCACAAGAGGCGATCCTAGAAGTGTTTCAATCGATCATCAATCAAGCCATGGTGCCCACCTCCAGCCAAAACTTGTACGAGTCTCAATCCATCACCATTCTTCAATGAGGATAACTATCTTTATTGGAAGAATAGGATGAGGCTCTTCATCAAATCAAATGACTACACCCTTTGGGATGTAGTGGAAGATTGACCAATTATCCCAATAAAGAGAGATAAAGAATGAAGACTCATTCCTAAGATAAAGGTGGAGATGACCGATGAAGATCGAAAGAGACTACAAGTTAATGACAAGGCCTTGCACATCCTTTTTTGTGCACTTAGACCAGACATATATGCGAAGATGTCCTCTTGTACAAGCGCAAAAGAGGTATGGGACAAGCTCGAGACCACCTATGAAGGAACCAACGATGTAAATGAGATCAAAATTGGAATCCTTAATTTGAGCTATGAGAATTTCAAGATGGAGCCCGATAAAAGCATCTCCAAGATGTTCGATCGTTTCTCTGTCATCGTCAACGGTCTCTCAAGGGTTTCGATGAGATTATTCCCGAAGACAAGCTTGTTCGGAAACTTCTCTAATCTTCCTGAATCATGGGATGGGAAGATAATCACCATCACTGAGGCTAAAAACTTGAAGACTTTGAAGCTCGATGAACTAGTGGGGTCTCTTCTTACTCATGAGATCATGAAACAAGAAAGAGAAGAAGAAAAGAATAAAGAAGAAAAAATAATAGAGAAGCAAGAGGTAGAGAAGAAGAAACAAGGAATTACTCTCAAAGCTTCACAAGAAGAGAGTAATTCTAGTGAGGATGAATTTGAAGAATTAGCTATGATAGCCAAAAGATTATCTCGGTTCATAAAGTCTAATCGAGGAAGAAAATTTCAAAGAAGAAGTGACTTCAAGAGCAAAAACAAGAACAAAGAGGAAGAAAATGATCAACTAATATGCTATGGGTGCAAGAAGCCGGGGAACATCTGAACCGAATGCCCCCAACTCAAAAAGAAGAGCTTCAGAAAGAAGAAGCTCAAGGCAAATGTGGCTACTTGGAGCGATTCGAAGTCACCCGATGAGGAAGATCAAGAAGTCACCAACCTTTGCCTCATGGCTCTTGAAGAAGATCCTAAGGTAAACCCTAACTCATCTACACTTGATTTTACCTTTGATGAGTTACAACAGGTTTACGATGAGTTACAACAGGTTTACGATGAGTTGGTTGAAAAATACAAGAAATCAGTTTTGAAAATAAGAAAATAATTTCCGATTTGAAAAACCAAAATGATTTTCTCTCTAAAACCAACTCGAAACTTGAAAAGAAGATTTTGGTTTTACAAGATGATCAAAAATATTTTCAAAAAGAAAATGTTGATTTAAACAATCTTCTTTTCAAGTTTTATGATGATCACCAAAAGTGGTGAATGAGCTTAAAGCTTCTCTTAACCAAGTTGGGAAACAAAATTTTGAACAAGCAAGTTCTTCAAAACCCAACTATGTAAAGAGAAACTTTAATAGTTACAAACAAAGAAGCTTCCAAAGGCCCTCTAGAGGTAAGAAGATTAGGAGTGTTTGGGTTCCCAACGACCTAATTACTTCTAATGATTTACATGCCATTGCTTATTGGATTCTCAAGGGAACCAAGATTTTGGGAGCTAATGTTCATGAACCCAAAATGATTTAGGTACCAAAAATCAAGAATTAGTTTTTTGTTTGTAGGGGGAGCATTGCTACAAGGCCAAAGCTAAAAGTCAAAATACATGGTACCTTGATAGTAGATGCTCAAGACATATGACCAGTGACAAGAGTAGATTCTTAGAGCTAAAACCAAAAAGTGGAGGAGTGGTGACATTTGGTGACAACTCCAAAGGCCACATCTTATATTCTCATTGATAATGTGCTTTATGTCAACGGTCTGAAACATAATTTGTTGAGCATTAGTCAATTATGTGATAAAGGTTTTAATGTTCTAATCGATTTAAATGTTAGTAAAATCTTGAACATTGAAACTAACCAAATAATGCTCATAGGTCATCACATAGGTAATATTTATTTGGTGCATTTAGATGATATTCACATTTCCAATGTATGTATTGTTGCACAAAATGAACATGATTCATGGTTATGGCATAGGAAACTAGGACATGCTAGCATGAGTGTTTTAGAGAAATTGGTTTCCCAAGATCTAGTAAGAGGTTTACATAAGCTAAAATTTTCTCAAGATAAAATTTGTGATGCTTATGCTAAGGGTAAACATAAAAGAGTTTCTTTTAAACCTACAAATGATGTTTCAACTTGTAGAGTATTACAATTGATCCACATGGATCTTTTTGGACCAATTAGGACTATGAGCTTGGGTGGTAAATCTTATGCTTATGTTTTAGTAGATGACTACTCTAGATACACTTGGGTTCTATTTTTAAGTACTAAGGATGAGGCTTTAGAAAAGTTCATTACATTTTTAGAAATTACTCAAAATGACCTTGGTAAAAAGATTTCACATATTAGATGTAACACCTCAAAATCCAACCTAGTCGGAATTAGGTTCTGGCGATCAAAAACCTATATCAAAATCGTCCAAATATTGTATTAGCATTGACCGCAAGGTCAATTGCATTAATATTGACTCTAATTGAGTCAAATTATTGTTTAAGGACCTTATTAAAAGTAGTGAAAATCTGTTTAGTCACTAAATTATAGAAATTGAAAGTTTATGGGGTACAAGCATAAAGAATTGAGTAGAAATTGAAAGTTTATGGGGTATAAGCATAGAAAGAATGAAAGAGTAAAAAGGCTACATGTTTCCTCAACTAAGCTAACACCTCCCTTTTATCTTTCTTCCTTGAAGCACACACCTCCATTGGTGTACATCGAAAAGCTTACGTTCCTTCGATCTATTGCTATCGAATCGTTGCTATTGATCGGGTAAGCTTAATCCCTTAAACAATTATTGAAATCCATAGAAGACTTGAGAGTAATCTCAAGCTAGGTTTTTGCTATCCATGGATAATTCATTGATATTGTATATATTGAGTTTAGATATTGATTTTGATATCGTTGTATTGATTTTGATATCGTAATGTTTACTTTAACACAATCCTATTGTTTACCTAGCTCAAGAAATTGGAAGAGATCACTTATCATCTTCGCCGAAAGCTAGGAACAAGGGGATTGCTATCCGAGAGTCGTAGAAGCTTCAGATTATCAATGTGAGTGTAGTCGGGGTCTCGGGATTAGGCTAGGTGCCTTTCCTGATTTTGTTGTTAATGAAATTGTCATTGCTAACCTTATCGCTAAGGATTATTGCATTGAACCGCTTAGCAGATATTGTGGTAAGCATCGGTAAATTATCGCATCGAGTATTGAGCATTGTCCTTGTTATCCTCATTGTTAATGAACATTGAACATAGATATTGTCATTGCTATTGAGTATTTTTAATGTCATTAACATTTTCATCATCATTGAATTATGGGAATATAGGATATTGATTATAGAGCATTGACACTGCCATTGTTATTGCCATTGTCATGGATTATTGAGGTCAACATTGTTATTGTCATCGAAACATTGCAAATGAATCACCGGCTATTGACACCGTCATTGAGATTATTGAAATATTGCTAATGTAATTGATATTGTTATAGGACATTGATATTGAATCACTGCTCATTGATAAAGTCATTGAATATATTGAGTATTGTCATTGCTATTGAACACTGATCATTGATGTTGTCATTGGACTTTGGATTCGAAAGGACTTTGGATACAATTGGCATGCCATATAATTCATGAGCTCAGTGTACGGGTGGACTACGGTCCTAGGGCTACAACCTATATTGATTTGGCAAGGCGGAGGGATGTGTTATGATATTGGTCATATTGGCGAGGCGGAGGGACTAGACTATACATTGATTTGGCGAGGTGTAGGAATTCGAGTATCCACTATTCCGAATCGATCCAAGGGTTATTGTTGAATTATGGAATTAATGCCATTGAACATGATCATTGCATTGTTATTATTGATTCATTGCATTGTTATTGTCAATATGTGATTTAGAATACATTTTATTATGAAAGTGTTTTAGTTGTGACTACCTCACTAGGCAATATATGCCTAACGCACTTCATTTCATACATTTCAGGTTAAGGATTTCACCGTTGGAGATCAGAAAATCGACGTTGTTGACAAGTCACTACAAGCCCAAGTAATGTGTTTTGCTTCTAAGAACTCCTAGAATGGTAGCAAAGTAGTTGAACTAGTCATTTGGCACTAAAAGGTGAAAACCTAGTAAATGGATTCGAATAACCATAAAATTTGACATGCAAGTAGATTATAACATTGAAATATTGATGGTAAAGTTTCATTACATTTGGACATTATTTGATAGGTGAAATCGAATAAAAACCAGCTAAAAATTGACATTACAGTGCAGGGCATATCGATACAGGTCAAGATGTATCGACATGGCCTTGCATATTTGGTCTGAGAAAGTATGAGTGAACCATAGCGTATCGATACAGGTTGAAGTGTATCGATACATGTTTTGGCAGTAAGGTTGGGGCATTTAAATATATCGATACGATCATGGGGTGTATCGAAACGGGTCATGGTCAAAGTCAACGTTAGTAAACCCGTATCGATACATGTCAAGCTGTACCGATACGAGTTCTTGTATTGCTGGGAATTGGGTTCTCACTCTTACATGCAGTAGCGATACGGTCCTCGACTGTACCGATACATGTTTGGACAGTTTCATTTGAAGTTCAATTCAAATACACCCGTACCGATACGGCACCAAGGTGTTTCGGTGCGGTGGTAGTTAATTTTGTTAAAAGACATTAAAAACAGTTTGAATAGTTTACAAGATGGCCACTGATTATTGCATAGTCTAATTGAACGGGTAAATGATATCAAAATGACATAAAATTTTATAAGCTTACTGTTAATGTATTGAATTTCATTATTGCATAGTAAATTACAAGAAAGAACTTCTAAATTATCATATTTATAGTTTAGTCCCTAAAACTTGTCAAAGTTAGAAATTGGTCCTAATTGATGAATTATTGGCTCACGTTGGATAAATTGAGCTAAGCCTATATTGGGTAACATTTGAAAAGTATAACATCGATTAAATGACAAGTATTTATTGAAACTTTATCACACCGATCATCATTTTGTTCACCGATAGCATTCTTCGACCTAGTTCTCGACTAGGCTAAGTGGGGAATGTTACATTAAAAGTGACCATGGAACCGAATTTCAAAATATTGGTTTTGAGGATTTTTTTAATGAAAATGGTATAAGCCATAATTTTTTGGCTCCTCGTACTCCTCAACAAAATAGGGTTGTTGAGAGAAAAAGTCTTACTTTAGAGGAAATAGCTAGAACCATGCTTTGTGAAAATAATTTACCTAAATATTTTTGGGCGTAAGCCACTAATACGGCTTGCTATATGATTAATAGAGTAATGATTAGGCCTATTTTGAAGAAGACACCTTATGAGATTTTGAAATCCAAAAAGCCTAATATTAGCTATTTTCATCCATTTGGATGTAAATGTTTTGTTTTAAACAATGGAAAAGATAATTTAGGTAAATTTGATGCAAAAGTGATGAAGCTATTTTCTTAGGATATTCTTTAAACTCTAAAGCCTATCGTTTATTTAATAAGAGAACTTTAGTTGTTGAAGAGTCTATCCATGTTGTCTTTGATGATAACCTCCTTCCGAGGAAAGATTCTTGTGATGATGATGATGTAGGAATCATTAAAGCCATTGATGGAGGAAAAACATCAAAGGTGGATGAGGTTCCAACCAAAGAATAAGAAACACAAGATCCACCTCTTGAAGCCTTGAAGGACATGGCTCTAGAGGAAAAGGAGGTCACCTACCCAAGGGAGTTCAACTATGTCAAAGGTGGTGAGATTTTGGGTGATCCACCCAAATGGGTAATCACTAGATCTTCTCTTAAACTAGTTAATAATGTTGCATTTATTTCATGCATTGAGCCTAAGAATATCAAAGAAACATTAAAAGATGACTATTAGATATTGGGCATGCAAGATGAACTAAATCAATTTGAGAGAAGTAAAGTATGAACATTAGTTGATAGGCCTAGTAATAAGTCTACAATAGGAACTAAATGGGTTTTTAGAAACAAACTAGATGAGAGTGGTAACATAGTGAGAAATAAGGCTAGACTTGTTGCTCAAGGTTACACTCAAGAAGATGGGATCGATTTTGATGAAACTTATGCACCCGTAGCTAGAATGGAAGCTATTAGGATGTTTCTTGCATTTGCATGCTTTCATGAATTAAACCCATATTCAATACTCAAGGTATAAATTCTTTTTCTTTTTCTTTTTTCATTTTTGTTTTAATTTCTATGCTGTTTTTAAACAATTTTTGCGTTTTTAGTTTATATAATGGGTTTCAAAGTTTTTATAAAAAAAAATTCAAAACTGAATTTTTTTTGTTTGAATATAAAATTATACCGTATATTTTTCTAAACTGTTTTTCAAATTTCTTTTTCCCAAAAATCTTTTTATACTTGTATATGATTTTTAAACTATAAAATATAGTATTTTTTTCAATACCTTGGTTATTGGATTATTCATTGGATCGAATGTGATGTTTATGCATACATGTTGTTTTTGCCTTATCTTTGATTTCAAGTTTTACTATGGAACCTAGAAAAAGACCAAGAACTAGTGAAATTGGTCAATCTTCCAACACAAACCATGAGGGTATTACTAAACCCAATCTTTCCTACATTTCTCAAAATAGTTTTCTAACTCCTTCAGATATGGGTCACTTTAAACAATATCAAGCTTTCAATATATGTCGTGAGCGTTTTGTTTCAATTCTTTTTTTTTTGAACTCTGAGCGTTTCAAATTCAAATACTTTGGTTTATTGCGACAATGGAAGCTTTTGCCTTTTTGAGTATACCTGGGCTTTTATACCGTAACCTTATTTAATCTTTTTCGCCAATGCCCAGTGTATCCCTAACTCTGATAAAATTGAGGTTATTGTCATTAAGTCTTATCTCATGGGGAAGAAATTTAGGATTGATCAAACAATTTTATGTATTGTTTTTGGGTTTGAGAATGTGGAATTGATGATGAACACTTATTGGCTTGGCTCTGTAACTGTCCTTGACGCCCACGATTGCATCCTCCATCTCATCATCTCTTGGTGGATCCGTCCATCTGGTGGGAAATTTTCAACTATCCGACAAGTTGATGATTTTTGGCTTCGGTGCTTTCCAATGAGCTTAGATTTTTGCCTTTGTCAAATTATGTTCGCAGAGTTTGTGTTCCTTGTCCAACATCGTCATACCGACCAAGTATCCTTCTTCACCTATGGCACGACTTTGAGCCACTTATTTATTGCCTTGGAGATTGATTATTCTCATGATGCTTTCGAGCCTCTTGGCAAACCAATTGATGAATGATCTCTTGTTCGATCAAAATTCCAATTCATTGACAACGAGTGGGTTCGTATCGAAGCACCTCCTCCACAAGTTCAACCTCCTCTGGTGGCTCCTCCCGCTTCTATTTCCCAACCTTCCATGGATGCCTTCATGGCGTACTAAATGAGCAATTACATCTTTGGGTACCAAAATTTCTTCTTTAGATACCACCATGAATTTAGGCATTGCCGTAATTGATACACGCTTCACTTCCTTGGAAGAAAGAATGGTGACCATCGAGAACCAAGTCACCTCCATTGAGCAACAACAAGCTTCCATGGACGTCTCCCTCATCGTCTTCCATGGTTCTTGGCTTCAATCTCGAGCTCCTTAAGCCAATGAAGATGAAGAGGATGAAGATGATGACAACAATTGGGACGAGTCTTAATTATTGTGCATCTCATTGCATATTCATATCATCTTAGGATTTTTATTTTATGCACCTTTGTTATTTGTTTCAAGAACCCTATGCTTTTATTTTATGTTTTCTTTAAGTTTTAAGTTGGATATGAATTATGTTTTGGTTATTACTTTGAACTCTCAATGATAATTATGTTGCTTTGAATTATGTTTTATTGCTATATTTATTGTTTATATCTATTACTATCATTGGTTTTGATCTAATAAAAAAGGGAGAAGTAAAGAGCTTAAATTTTTCTTCAAACTTTTTTGAAAACCTATCTTAAAGTAAAGTGAGTAATTTTCAAAGTTTTCAAAATACATAAAAATTTACTTTGGTTTTGTTATATCAAAAAAGAGAGATTGTAAAACCCATATTTGATTTTGATATAACAAATTGTTTAAGGGCCAAATTGAAAAGGTAAATAAATTTTTATGTATTCAAAAGTCTCACAAAAATAAAAAGCATTTGAACCAAAATTGTTTTCTAAGTAAAACCTTAAACCCAATAAAATTTTCTAAGTGTTTCAAAGCCAAATTAGGCATTTACGCCCAGGCGTATCGATGCGCCTAAAACGTACCGATACGATTTTTCAACACTGATATTTTAATTACAAAAGTGTACCGATACGGTTATCCTCATATCGATACGATTTTTGATATGGGTTTGTAAGTAGGCTTTATTTTATCGATACAGTTGTCCCCGTATCGATATGGTCTTGCATCTAGGTTTAAGATTTTACTTCAGAGTACCGATACGGCTCACATCGTATCAATACGGTTTGGTCGGATTTGCAATTCTTGGCACTTAATGTTATAGCCGTTGCTTGTCAGTTATTGGAATCAGCATTTTCAAATGACCGTTGAACCGTGTTAGGATATTTGTTTTGATATAATAATTGAAAATTAGTTTTGGACTAAATTGAAAAGATTTCAAAAATGATTTTAAGTCCAAACAACTTGAAAATATGTTTGAGGAGTTTTCAAAAGGTTTTGGTAAAGTTAGAAATGGTTTAAAGTAGCCAAACCACATATTTCAACTTGATCGTACCGATACGGTATACCCCGTATCGATACACCTTATGGGTTTCAGCTACAGGTTTTGAAACTGCCAAAACCCGTATCGATACAGGGCTTGCCCGTATCGATACGGAGTAAGAGCGTTTTGATACGTGTAGCATTTCGATACACCCAGCTTTAAATTCCCAACGACTTTTTGAAAAACCCCCAACGACTAGTTCCCTGTAGCTTAACAAACACCCGTACCGATACAGTTTTGATACCGGTACCGATACGCACCTAGGCGTATCAATATGCACCTAGGCATATTGATACACAAAGCTGCAACAAACTCCAACGGCTAGTTCTAAAGAAGGGCGTACCGATATGACTACCCGCGTACCGATACGAACAATTTTAGAACTGATATTATTGCAGGAAATAAAGACCCCAACGCTCCAATTCAATCCCAACGGTCACCAACGGCTAGAAACTTAATTGGAGGTATAAAAAGAACCTCCAAGCATCTATGGATGACTAATGCTTCAATTGTCAACAACATTATAATGTCAAACGTGTCTTAGTGCTTAATTCCCATTCTTTTTATAGACAAATACTTGTGAGCTCAAATTGTTAATGTATGCTCAAGTGTTATAGGTTTTGGGTGAGGGCTTTAGTGTGCAAACATCAACCTTTAGAGAGGTATTTCGTTTGCTAAGTTTTCTCTTTGTACAAGAGTGTTCCCAAAGCTCGGTTTGTGATCTTTGGCTGTTAGACTTTGGTATTGAGTCTAGGTTGTAAAAGGTTGCCTCCTAAGCCTAGAAAAGGGGAAGAATTCTTAGTGAATTGGTGAAATCCTTAGTAGGAAGCTAAGGTAGTGGATGTAGGCTTTGTTTAGAAAGCTGAACCACTCTAAATCGTTTGTCAATTTTGTCTATCTTTTGCTTCCACCAAAAACACCTAAAAATCAATCTTCTCCATACTTGGCAAACAATTTGGTTGAGGGGAATCGAGTCCATCAATTGGTATCAGAGCAATGAGCAATTGAAAGGGATTAACATCCTATTGAGGCGATCCGGCAAGCTCGATCAACCATACAATCAACCGAAGCCATGGCGCAATCCATTGACCGACCACCATTCTTTGATGGGACCAACTACTCCTATTGGAAGAATATGATGATGTATTTCATGAGAGCCAATGATTATCATCTTTGGGACATTTTTGAAGACGGTCCGTTCGTGCCACACCAAAGCAAGGTAGAATGAAGTGCAGATGATCGCAAGAATATAGAGCTAAATTGCAAGGCTTTGCGCATTCTCTTTTGTGCTTTTAGCCCGGACATCTACGCAAAAATTTCTTCTTGTAAGAGTGCCAAAGAAGTATGGGACAAGCTTGAAGTCACATACGAGAGAACCAACGACGTAAAGGAGACCAAGATCAGTCTTCTTAACCTTGAGTATGAGAACTTCAAGATGGACCCGGATGAAGACATCAAGAGGATGTTCGACCGTTTCTTCACAATCGTCAATCAACTCAAAGGTCTTAGAGAGGATATTTTGGAAGACAAACTCATTCGGAAGTTGATCTACTCACTTCCCGAATCACGGGAGTCCAAAAAGACAGCCATTGTAGAAGCAAAGAACTTGAATGAGCTCAAGCTTGACGAGCTTGTGGGATCTTTGCTCACCTATGAGATGATGTCTCAACCCTTGAAGAGGGAGAAAGAGAAGAAGATCAAATAGAAAGGCATTGACATGAATACCATTGCTCTTAATTCATCCACAAGCTATCAAGAAGATTCAAGTGAGGAGAAAAGTGAGGATGAAGAGATGACCTATCTCTTCATGAAGTTTGCCCGATTCATGAAGTGCGAAAAGGAAGAATCTAAGCATGAATCGAAGAGGAAGATGAAGAATCCTCAAAAGAACCATAAATGCTTTAACAAAAAGGGACTATCTTCAAAGAAAGCATACATGGCAACATGGAGTGATGAAGACTCCACCGATGAAGATGAAGTTGCCCATCTATGCTTCATGGCCTTCTAAGAGAGAGAGGTAGCTTCTAACTCATCTATTTCTAATTCCTATACTTTTGATGAGTTACAAGAAGCCTATGATGAATTGGTTTTTGAATTCAAGGCTTCATTTTCAAAAAATAAACAGATGATTTCAAAGTTGAAAATCGAAAATGATATGCTTTTGAAAACCAATTTAGAGTTTGAAGCAAAAATAAAAGATTTTGAACTTAAAGTCTCAAGTTTACAAAATTTGCTTCAAAGTTTAGAAAAAGATCATCAAAAAAAGATGGACGATCTTAGGAATGAAAAAGATTTGATTTCCAAAGAGCTTGAAAAAAAACTAATTTTGGAAAATCAAATTTTTACCAAAGACAATCTAGTGCCCATAGATTTTTGAATGGAAAATGTTTTAGAAGTATTTGGGTCCCAAAAGGACTAATTACTTTAACTAAAAAGGATGAAATTGCAAAATGGATTCCTAAGGGGACTAATGTTTGTGCTACTAATGTCTATGGATCCAAAGCAATTTGGATGCCAAAAATTACTTGATTGTCTTATTTCAGGTGTGACGGAGAATGATCAATAAAGTACAACATTGGGGGGGAGCTCCATACATACAAAGAAGAACACTTAAAGAAGGAAGGCTTCACATCCTCTCTTTGGTTCAAGTGGTAAATTCTAGTTGAATTTATTTTCTCATTTTGTTTTATTTATTTCAATTCAACTAGGTTATCATATATTTGTTGGACTAACATTTGTTGATGCTTTGAGTAAGGGGGGCCAACTTTTAAACAAAAAACAAATTTTGTCAAATATTTTGTTTTAAAAACTCTCAATTGTTTGTGGAATTAAAAGTTTTCAAACTTTGGTTTGAACCATTTTTTATATAACAAAAAGGGGAGAATGTTTTTGAAAAATTGAATTTTCAATTGAATAAGGGGAGCTTTAAATACTTTTGAATCTTTAGTCTTTTATTCAAAATCTATTTTATTAAGGGGAGAATCCCAAACACAAATTTTCAAGTTGGTTTTATTATATCAAAAAGGGGAAGATTGTTAGGATATTTGTTTTGATATAATAATTAAAAAATGGTTTTGGACTAAATTGAAAAGATTTCAAAAATAATTTTAAGTCCAAACAACTTGAAAATTTGTTTGAGGAGTTTTCAAAAGGTTTTGGTAAGGTTTGAAATGGTTTAAAGTAGCCAAACCATAGATTTCAGCTTGATCGTACCAATACAGTATACCCCGTATCGATACACCTTAAGGGTTTCAACTACAGGTTTTGAAACTGCCAAAACTCGTACCAATACAGGGCTTACCCGTATCGATATGGAGTAAGAGCATTTCGATACGTTGTGTAGCATTTCGATACGCCCAGCTTTAAATGCCCAACGGCTTTTTGAAAACCTCAAACGGCTAGTTCCCTGTAGCTTAACAAACACTCGTACCGATACGATATAGTGGCATTCCGATATCGGTACCGATACGCGCCCAGGCGTATCGATATGCAAAGCTACATCAGACTCTAACGGCTAGTTCTGAAGAAGGGCGTGCCGATACGACTACCCGCGTACTAATACGGACAGCTTCAGAACTGCAATTATTGGGGGAAATAAAGACCCCAACGACTTTAATTCAATCCCAACGGTCACCAACTGCTAGGAATTTAATTGGGAGTATAAAAAGAACCTCCAAGCATCTATGGATGACTAATGCTTCAATTGTCAACAACATTATGATGTCAAATGTGTCTTAGTGCTTAATTTTCATTCTTTGTATAGACAAACACCGGTGAGCTCAAATTGTCAATGTATGCTCAAGTGTTATAGGTTTTGGATGAGGGCTTTAGTGTGCAAACAGCAACCTTTAGAGAGGGATTTCGTTTGCTAAGTTTTCTCTTTGTACAAGAGTGTTCTCAAAGCTCGATTTGTGAGCTTTGGTTGCTAGACTTTGGTATTGAGTCTAGGTTGTAAAAGGTTGCCTCCTAAGCCTATAAAAGGGGAAGAATTCTTAGTGAATTGGTGAAATCCTTAGTAGGAAGCTAAGGTAGTGGATGTAGGCTTTGTTTAGAAAGTCGAACCACTCTAAATCCTTTGTCAATTTTGTCTATCTTTTGCTTCCACCAAAAATACCCAAAAATCAATCTTCTCGACACTTGGCAAACAAATTGGTTGAGGGGAATCGAGTCCATCAAACCGTATCGATACGCCCTAGTAGTGTACCGATACCATTTTTGCAAAACTTTCACCAAGGAATCTAGTGAGCAAATCCCGTACCGATATGGTCACTCCGTATCAATACGCCCCTCTTTTTACACTATGATCGTATCGATACGCGTCCCCGCATATCGATACGCCCCTGTATTTTGTACACAACGGATCTTTCTATTTTGAGACAAGTATCGATACGGGCCTTCGTGTACCGATACGGTTGGTTGGTGAAGAACATTTATTGCGGGAAAAATGTAGCCCAACGACTCTATTGATGATCTCAACCACCCAAACGGCTAGAAATCAATAAAGTAGTATAAAAGCAAGCCTAAAAAGCTACAGCAACAACTAATGATCAATTGAAAAGCAACCAAGCACAAATCTAATCCTTTTGAGTTCTTAGAGTCAAATCTTGTAACCCCCACTTGTGTAATTTTTATTGTATCCATTTATTTCAAGTTTGGGGAGTGTTTTTTTGTAATTGAGCAACAAATCAACCTATTGAAAGGTATTTTTCAGTTTGCAAAATCTTTTTTGTAAGAGAGAGAGTCTTGATTACGCTTTGGGTAGAAAGCTTAATCGAATTGTAAGGTTTCCTCCTAATCTGAGAAAAGGGGATGAATTTCTAGTAGAAATTGGTTCAAAATCCTTAGTGGGAGCTAAGGTAGTCGATGTAGAGCTTGTTCGAAGTTTGAACCACTATAAATTATGTTCTTCATTTTTATCATTTCAATTTCCTCCCTCCAATTTTTAAAAGCCAATTCACCCCCTCTTGGCCATCTATCCATCGATTGATCCACACAACATATATTTATCTTGTCACATTTTGTATGGATTCGAGTCTTAACATTTACCCATTAAACGGAAAAAATAAAAAAATGACCCATCCTAAAAATTGTTTAAACTATGTACTTGGCACATTCATAGTCTAATGCTTAACATGAAAGTCAAGCAGATATAATGATTACAGATGATAATTGGAAGATTGATCTGCTAAAGAATACAGAGTATACTATAAATTATAACATATCAAGTACCTGAAGAATAAAAAAAAATCCCATATTAATTTTATCATAACATTGAAACTCAACATTAACAGTGCATACATGACATGCTTCCAGTTCCAGAAACAAAAACATGGAATCCTTAAAAACAGGTACCTTGCCTGTCTTCCTGCATTAATTGGGATGAATATCCCTTTTCCATTACTTTATTTGTGAGTAATGAATGAACATGCATGCCTTATCCAATTTTGTTATATTTATATATATTTTTAATGCTTGTTCTATAATCTATTGTTTAGGGTTGGTGGCTACCAAGGATGGACGGAAGGGCTGAACGGGGTGGTTGTCTTCTGCAAATTTAAAATTCGTATATGGTTTAAAAAAATTTAATGTATTTTTTATTGAAAATCATTCTCGCCCACTAAAATTTTATAAATTCGCTATCTAACATAAAATTATACGTTTGTCCCTAGTTTGTAAATTTATACGTTATTAGTGCAATAATGAGATTGAAACAGGGAATTGTTGTTGTTCACATTCTTAAGGTTAAAGCTAAGGCAAAGCGTTGCGCACAAGTCACAACATAACAGAGCAGCAGAAAACATGAAACACGGTAGCTGGGCGGGGGTGCCAGCCAATGCCAATGCCGATCAACAAAAATCTTCTGCCCTTAAGTTTGACTCTATGTTTTATGTTAAAAATACTTAAAAATTAAATTATGAATCATAACTCTAAATTTCAAATCTAAACCTTACACCTTACCTCATAAAAAATATTCTTTACTCTAAATTCTTTATACTCTAAACTTATACCTTAAACTCTAAATTTAGTGTGTGAGCATAAATAGTCGCACGCTTAGAGTTAGGACGATTTCCATCCAAGGGAGCGGGGCCATTTCAATGCGCATGGTGACGCCTCCATTGCAAACTCCCACATGCTTTTTGCTACCTACTCACGTTAACCCTATGAAAACTCTATCCCTTGTTTTCTTTTATATATATATATATAGGGTTAATATCTATTTTCAGTCTTACTCCGTATAAAATTTAATTATTTTTATATTTTTTAAATTATTAAATGAGGGTAAATAAATAATTAAAATTATTTTTTATCTTTTTTTACATTAATATTTTAATTTTTTACTGTTAATTTTAATCATTCATTTACTTGCATCATATGTGCTCCATATATTGAATGAATAAATCTTATAGTAAATATATTTAACTACTAAAGAACTAACCCGCCCTGGAAAACTGGAAATCTACCGGCTTAAGCAACACCCATCTCATATGGAGCACATGTGATATCAGTAATCCTGCATGCTTCTTCTTTTCTTTCCTTATTTTCTGCTCACATCTCATCAACCAATCGTTTACGATATACTTTTCTTCATTTGATGGCTACATAACATATATGCTAAATTGCTAATACGGTTAAAGTGAAATATATCTGATACCATGCTTTTCATATTTGGAAGACATTGAATTATCTATCATTTTATTGTCACGAATCTCCTTTTTTGATATTATTGGTTCGAAAAATCAGACGCTAGTAGAATTTTTTATGAAATTGTATTTGAACCTCGTGTTTGACACTTGAATATAAAGATACGACTTTCAAAGATCCTTCAAATATGTAGAAAAACTTAAAAAAAATTAAAAATATTTGTGTCCAGACACTTACACCTGAATTCAGTAACATTTTAACTTGAATCACTCATTTCTTGCTCTATTTAATTAATTGTGTAAGCATTGATCAAGAGATTGCTTACACATAATCACCTTTCTTTTTCCTAAAAGAACTTCCAACTTTTCAACAAGATTATGATTTTACTTCATAAATATGTTACTGATTCGCATTGTTCTCATGATATGCATACTTTTTTTCCTATCAAGCAAATGGCGGCTGCATGCATGCCTGCATGGCCACATGCAAAGACAGAACCCCAAGTAATCAGGGAAAACAGATCAAAAATTGCGGCGTCACCAAGTCTGCTTATTCGACAATTAATGATAAGTTGCCAGTACTCTGCATGCATTTCAAATTAGACCCAATCAGTAATTTATAAACGAATAGATATCATCTGCTTTTGTTTTTGTGCCCCCAGTAATTTTATGCCACACGTTATAAATACCCCTTTCAGCACTTGTGTATTCTCATCCCTCAACTCTCTCTTCTCTTATAGCTAATTAAAAGAAAAATGGAACAGCAGTAGTGTTCTTTTTCTTGCATTTGTCCTCCTTGTCTTCCCTTCATATGGGGTAACTGGTCCATTGACTTACAGTACGTACAATGTTCTTAACTATGGAGCCAAACCAGATGGAAATTCTGACTCGACGCAAGCCATGGTTGCTGCATGGACTTTGGCCTGCGGCTCCGTCAAACCCGCAACCATTTACGTACCGCCGGGGAGGTTTTTGTTGCGTGATGTTGTTTTCCGTGGACAATGCAAGAATAACGCTATTGTATTTCGTATCGACGGCACGCTTGTTGCTCCGTCGGATTATAAGGTTTTCGGAAGTACCGGAAACTGGCTTCTCTTCGAGCATGTGAATGGTGTTTCGGTTTACGGCGGGATACTTGATGGTCAAGGCACTGGCTTGTGGGCTTGCAAGAGATCAGGCAAGGGCTGTCCCAGTGGAGCAACGGTAAGTTTTGCATATGATTATTTTATATTAGCGATTAATCAATGTTATGTAATACAATTTGCAAATTATTATTTGGCTTTGCAGTCTTTAGGATTCAGCAATTCAAAGAACATTGAAATAAGAGGATTAACATCGCTAAACAGCCAATTGTACCATATTGTAATCAATGGTTGCAACAACGTAAAAGTGGACGGTGTAAGAGTGTCTGCCTCCGGCAACAGTCCGAACACCGATGGTATTCATGTGCAATCCTCGAGCAGCGTCACCATTCTCAAACCCGGAATTGGAACGGGCGATGATTGTTTTTCGGTTGGCCCTGGCACCAACAGTCTGTGGATCGAGAATGTGGCATGTGGACCTGGCCATGGGATCAGGTAATTAACAATTGACCCTCACTTGTATATATATGGTTAAGATCCACTTACACTATATATCTTTAAATTCTGGATTAATATGATTGTACATTGGAGCAGCATTGGGAGTCTTGGGAAGGAAGCCAAAGAACCCGGGGTGCAGAATGTGACTGTTAAAACCGTTACATTTACCGGTACTCAAAATGGAGTGAGAATAAAGTCATGGGGGAGACCTAGCACCGGTTTCGCCAGGAACATACTTTTTCAGCATGCAATCATGAAGGGCGTCGAAAATCCCATCGTCATCGATCAACACTACTGCCCCGACGAAAAGAACTGCCCCGGCCTGGTACGTAAGATTGTCGATTAATTCGATTAATTATCGTGTTCGGTCCGAGCAGGCTTGGAAGAACAATTAATTAAACGATGCGATACAGGTTTCGGGGGTTAAAATTAGCGACGTTACGTAACAAGACATCCACGGAACATCGGCGACAGAAGTAGCAGTGAAGTTTGATTGCAGCCCAAGGTATCCTTGCACGATATAAAGCTGGAAGATGTGAAACTCAGTTACAGAAACCAACCGGCTGAAGCATCCTGCAGCAATGCTGATGGATCTGCTTCTGGTTTTATTCAACCTTCAAGCTGCTTGTAGCGATGTCTGATATGGTTATGTTCTTAATTAACCATAAAAACCATACACTCTTTCCTTCTCCCTATGCAGTAATGTATTCTTGAAGGCATGGATCCTTATCTATCCTCGGTGGATTTTTTTTTATAAAGTTCTAAACTATTTATTTGAAGATTTAGTTTAAACTTTATTTAATTTACTCAAATTGCAACAAAAGAAACAATGAGAATATTGTATTTTATTTTTAAATATTTTATTGAATTATATTGTTCCAAATATTCGCCAGTTGATTTAATGAGAGATTCACCTATTAGTCAAATGGCCAAAGATGCTTATATTACTCAATTTTGTATGAATTTAAATCCCGACATCTACTTGAGAATATAATATTTCTTTACTTAATAAGAAAAATTAATAAAGAAATTGGTCCATAAAACAAACTTAATGTTCAATTTGATCAAGGGTTGGGGTATTCTTTCAAGGTTGAAGTCCCATATGATATTTGCGAGGTTTGGACCATATACGATGTTAGGGCTTTGCTGTCTAAAGCTGTTTACAGTGGCTTTTTCAATGGCATCAAGATTGGTAGTATTCTGATTGAAGTGTCTTATATCTAGTTCGTGGACGATCTAATTCTCTTCTGCGGAACAAGTGAAATGCAGATAAGAAATGTCATCCGAATCTTAAAATGTTTTGAAATAGCACCGGGGTTAAAGCTCAACGCCTCAACCTAAACAAATCTAAGCTCATTGGCATTAACGTCGAAGATTCCATGGTTAGTTTTTGGGCCTCCTTGTTTCATTGTCGAAGTGAGCAATTCCCTTGTTACTACCTCGGCCTTCCTCTCGGTCATGCAAGAAATTCCGAACAGCTGTGGATCCTAATTGTGAAAAAATTTCGTAAGAAGCTCACGGGATGAGTTAAATTGCATCTTTTGGAGGAAGCCTTACATTGGTAAAAGGAAAAAAATTTGATACACATGCCTTAGTTTACACGTGCCTTTTAGTTTCAGGGGTTAGGATTTTAGTTTAAGGTTTAAGGTGTAGGGGTTTAAGTTATATGGTTTAGAATTCAAGGTTAGTGTTTAGAATTTAGGGTTTAGAATGTGAGGTTTAGTTTTTTAGAGTTAGGAATTTAAGATTTGAGTTTTTATAGTATAAATATACAGGCTTATGTAAAATTACATTGTCTGTGCATCAAAGTTTTACCCGTAAAATCTCTTCTTTCTTCCCATTTATTTTATGTCAATTTTCTCATTGCCGGGGTCTATAAGCGAACTTCTGTGAGCTTATTGCTCAATTTCTTTGGGGATCATTGTATCGAATCAGAGGGTTATCCACTGGGTTAGCTGGGGGACCTTGTGCTTACCTAAGTCGTTGGGTTTGATTGATTTAAGTTTCAAAAATCGCGGATTTAGGGATTTGGCACCGAACCGGACAATTTATGGCGTAAAGTTGTGGTTGCTATGTATGAAGCCAATTCTCCAACTTTTCTCCCTTCCAATTTGCACCCATCCAAGAAGTCGTGGATCTGGAGGAGTATTATTGCACCTCTTGTAAATCAGGACAACTCTTTCTTTTCTAATATCAAATATATTCTTGGGGATGGCAAGAGAATCTCTTTTTGGTCTGATCCGTGGGCTGGCCCTATTACATTGAAAGAAGTTTTTCCTCAAATCTTTGCTCCCGCGAGCAGAAAATCTGGTGTTGTAGCTGAATTGTGTTCCTTGGGGGACGGCTCGTAGTGCTGGAATGTTCAACTTCGCAAAAACCTCTTTCACTGGGAACTGACTGTTTGCAATGACTTTATTTATGTTATTAATGGTAGTCGACTTGGGATTTTACAATCTGGCAATATACGTTGGTCTGCTTCCTCTCAGGGCTTTTATTGTCCCAAATCTTTTAGGGATGTTTGTGCTCTCCCTCGCCTTTGTGTTGATGAGGTCTGGAAGCTTGTCTAGACTAATCTAGCTCTTCCCAAGGTGAAGTTGTTTGTATGGAAAGCGATCCTTAGCAAAATCCCTACAAAGATTGAGCTTTTCAAGCGTGGTGGTCTTCGCTCGCAATCTTTGAATTGTCCATTGTGTTCGATCGAGGTAGAATCGACATCTCACCTTTTATGCCTAAAGATTTAAGGACATTACTTTCTATATGGATGTCGATCTTTCACCCTTTTAATTCTAACCATGTTTGGCTGTTAACCTTTTTCAGTATATGTTGGACTATTTGGCTCTTCATGAACGAAGTGGTGTTCAAGAAAAAGTTGGTCGATGTTAACCAGATGTTCGACCTTTGTATTCGCCGTTTAAGCTGGTGGTGCAAAGTGAAATGGCCTGCGACAGTCTCGTGTTCAAATGATTTTATCCGCGACCCAAGTCTGTTAAGATGTATTATCACTAGTCAATGTCGACAGGCGATTAAGGGGAGCTATGACGAAGCTGGCATAGGAGGAATTCTACGTAATTTTCAGAATAGGTCCCTTATCTCTTTCTCCAAATCTATGAGTATTTCTAAAGCTATGACTGCTGAATTGCTGGCGATAAAAGAAGCTTGCTGTTTATTTGTTCTTTTCATTGGTCTCGATCGTCCAAACTTATCCTTGAAAGTGACAGTAAAATCTCTGTTGACTGGATCCTTATGCCAAGGGCTGCTCCCACTGTGTTCAAACCCCTTGTCGAGGAAATTGTAAAGCTTTGTAGTACTCTCGATTGGTGCATTCAATTCGTTTAAAGGGACTCTAATAGGGTTGCTGATGGAATCGCGAGAGCTTCTGATTTGATTTTATTTGGCTCGGCCTCTTGAGCAAATTGTGCAAAGATAAACTGCTTTAGTTGTGTTATTGGCTGTGGTAATGTAGACTAGTGGCTTTGCGTGAGTTACCACTGTGTAAGTTTGTTAATAGTAGCATCCTCACAATTAAATGATGTACTCTTTTCACTTCATTTAAACCGTAAGAAGGTTTTTTAACGAGTTTGATTTAGTGTCTCGTCACACTTCGTATTAGTAATAAGATATTATCCTTTTTTTTTAAAAAAATTATTTGTTAAACATTTTAATTTAAAGTAATACGATGATATATCTGAATTTTTAGCCTCCGAAACGTGCTAATCCTACTAAAAACTGTAAAATTTTAAATTAATGTTTCATTGTGGCCATTGGCATCTTAGAATATTCTTGGGCTTTTGTCCCCGTTTTGGACAAAAATATTAGGTCTAAAAAGAGTATGAAAAAAATTGGCATAATGGTAAAAAAAATTCCCTCAATGTTTGTCACATTTTTCAAAGTTTTTTTTTGTCAATTTAAATTTTAAAATTTTAATCTTTTTAATATTATTTACATGTCATAACAAAGTTAAGAAAGCAATTAGGAAAACAAGCAAATGTTTATGTTATTATGCTTTTTCACTCTTATTTTATATTTTCTCCCGTCTTTAAATAAAATAAATAAAAATCTTTACTTAATGATCAAATAAAAGATCGGTGAATACAAGTATTTTATCACTTTGTTTGAAACAATTCATTGAATACTTTTTTATAAATATTTTATAGAAAATATTTTGTTCACTCACAGGTACAACAAAATTTAGTATTTATTTGTTTTAAAATCATCCATAGCGTGACACTAATCAATTATGAATTTAATAATGTATTGATAGTTAAAAAAATATTTGTTATCAAGATAAATAAAATTAAAAGAACATTGACTATGATTAATAATTTTCTTATTTATAATCTCATACTTCTTTATTTTTATTTTATTTTTTATATTTTATAATATTTCAAATAAAATGATTTTATATAAACAAATAATATTATAAAACAAGCTCACACATTTAAAATAAAATTACAAATAAAGAGTTAAAAATGCTTAACAACAAAAAAAACTTATTTATTTAATTGTGTGTGTAATGTTGTCATGTCCGCCAATAAAAATGTTGAACATTAATTGACCATCTAAAAAAAGTTTATATAAAAAAAACAAAACTTTAATATTTAAATTCTCAAAGAAAAATTTAAGGGTATAGTTGAAAAAAATGATAAACAAATAGGGCTTTTTTCCATTTATGTGAATGTATTTAAACCCAGTCATTTTAGGTCAAACTTGGACTTCAATTTCAAAGCTCAAGTCGAACTTGAGAATGATTTTTACTCACTATGTCAAAGTATTTTACCCTTTTTTCCCTCTCATTATGTCAAAGTATTTAACGCACTTATTTTAGGTCAAATTTGGACTTCAATTCAAATTTATTTTTACAAATTTGATCTGATTTAAAAATTTTAGATAAATTTTTTAGGCTTAAAATATCTTTCCCCTAAACTTTATATGTTTTCCCAACTTGCCCCTAAATTACGTTTCGTCGTTACTTATTTTGTCTTATTCTGTTATTATTACCGTTAAAAAAATTTTCAGTCAATCAAATCTCGTCACATCATCTCCTTATTGACTAAGTCAATTCGCGTGGTTTTAATTAAAAGGTAAATGACATGTCAAGTCTGTCAGGTTTGTTTTTTGTTCAATTTAGTCATTGAAAATCAATTTAATCACTGAAAAGTCTATTTTTACAAAAAATTGACCCTTATTTGTTTCTAATTTTTATAATTTAGTCTAATATTTGTTATTGTTAATAATATTATTTTATTTAAATGTTAATATTTAATAAAAATAAATTAAATCAATTATATTTTTTGGGAAAAATTCGAACGGATTTTGCTAAATTCGAATTGTATTTTTGAGCAAAATCTGAATTATATTCGAATCATATTCCAATTATATTCGAGTTATTAATTCGAATTTCGCAATATTCAAAATATATTTTTTGAGAAAATTTCAAATTATATTCGAATCATATTCGTATTATATTCTAATCAAGTTTGTATTATATTCGAATCATATTCAGATTATATTCAAATCATATTCGTATTATATTCTAATCAAGTTCATATTATATTTGAATCATCTTCAAATTATATTCGAATCATATTCTAATTGTATTCGAATTATTAATTCAAATTTTGCTATATTCGAAATATATTTTTGAGCAAAATTCAAATTATATTAGAATTCTATTGGAATCATGTTCATATTATATTTGAATCATATTCAAATTATATTTGAATCATATTCGTATTATATTCAAATCATGTTCATATTCCAATTATATTCAAATTAATAATTCAAATTTTTTCTAAAAAAGATATAATTCGACATATTTGTATTATATTCAAAATCATGTTTGAATTATATTTGAATCATATTTGAAACATATTTGAACATGATTCCAATAGAATTCTAATATAATTTGAATTTTCTCAAAAATATATTTCGAATATAGCAAAATTTGAATTAATAATTTGAATACAATTTGAATATGATTCGAATATAATACGAACATGATTAGAATATAATACAAATATGATTTGAATATAATCTGAATATGATTCGAATATAATACAAACTTGATTAGAATATAATACGAATATGATTCGAATATAATTGGAAATTTACTAAAAAATATATTTCGAATATTGTGAAATTAGAATTAATAACTCGAATATAATTGGAATATGATTCGAATATAATTCATATTTTGCTCAAAAATACAATTCAAATTTAGAAAAATTCGTTCGAATTTTTCCCAAAAAATATAATTGATTTAATTTATTTTTATTAAATATTAACATTTAAATAAAATAATATTATTAACAATAACAAATATTAGACTAAATTATAAAAATTAGAAACAAATAAGGGTCAATTTTAGGTAAAAAAAGACTTTTTAGTGACTAAATTGAACAAGAAACAAACCCGACATGTCATTTACCCTTTAATAAAAACCAAGCAGATTGACTTAGTCAATGAGGAGATGATGTGGCGAGATTTGATTGGTTTAATTTTTTTAACGGTAATAGTAACGGAATGGGGCAAAATGAGTAACGGCGAAACGTTTAAGGGACAAAAATGGGCAAAACGTAGTTTAAGGGGCAAGTTGGGAAAATAGGTAAAGTTTAGGAGGAAAAGTGTTTTAAGCCAATTTTTAATAATAAAATAAAGGCTTAATACACATTTCCCCCCCTAAACTTTATCTGTTTTCCTCACTTGCCCCCTAAACTACGTTTTGTCCACTTTTGCCCCATAAACTTTTCGCCGTTACTCATATAACCCCCCAAAGCTAACAACATTAAAAAAATTATTTTGACCAATCAAAACGCACCACGTCATTTTCTTTATTTATTTTTAAATTTTAAAATAAAATAAATATATTAAAAGATTTATTAACTTAATTATAGCTCCTAAAATACCCAAAACACCCACATCTTCATCCTCCCATCATCATCTTCATTGAAATATGGTAAGTATAAACAATGTATAAGAACATATGAAGTGAAAAGAAATGTATATATATATATATAGGAATGGTTTACACATATTTAAATATCAACTTTAAAATTTTAGAAGAATCACTGAAATATGGTAAGTATAAACAATGATATGAATAATATTTTTTGGCGTAATATGGTTGGCGGTCGTTGCTAGTGAGGTGGTTCCCAGATGATAATGCCCTTGCCTTTGTCCCGGCCGGATGTGGGTTTCTTCGTAGGGTGGGAGGTGGCACCGATATCATTATCTGGTTGCTGTCTCTTCCTAGGGGTGGTGGTGGTGGCAGGTGGAAAGAGTTCAGTTGGTAGTAAAGGAAAGTCCTGAGCTGACAAAGTGCCTACTTCATCAAGTTTTCTAAGTCCCTTCATGACTTGGACCCATTGGGGGAGCCATCTGGTCGTATCACCAGAGGTTGCCGTATTCGATTTAGGAAACGTTAGAGGAGAATGAGAAGATGGCAGACTAGGGTTCTTCACTATTTAAGGAGGTTGGTTGCTACGACGAGTTACTATGAGTCATCAGACCATAATTTCTCAATAAGGAGAGGGAAGATGAGTGAAGGATGTGTAGGAAAGTCAAGGCTGTCCGGTAGATTTCCTTGTACAGTTATGTTGTATTTAAAAGGAAAACATCATGGAAGGATAGAAAGCCAAAAGACTAGAGTAATTTAGGGAAATTGACAACTAAAAAGACTCGTTTATATTGGTAACATGAGTATTTTGATATGAATTGACGTGCCAAATTAATTTATGACTGGCGTGTTATTGGACCTAACGTTTTGCTGATACAGACATGTGGCATGTTTAGTATTACAACTGAAAAGACAGAGTGGGAGTGGGAGCCATAAAGTTGACCAAGTTTCGAAACCATGTCAATGGGTTCCGGTACGTAGCACTCATAACCTAAACTTCAACCATAAAGACAGAGCTGGAGTGGGAACTATAAATTTGACCATGTTTAGGGATAAAATTTAGGTTTTACAAGATTTCTTCTTATGGATGAAATTGAATCACATTTATTTTTCGCCATCGTAATTTATAAAATAAAGCAATAATGGTGCTTTTTTTTTCAATTTAGCCATGTTCTGGTATAGTTTTCTCCACAATCAACCCACAATTTGCAACTATGAATACTCGATTCATAATGAAATAAGAAAATGTCATTAAAACTTTCAGCCTTTTAAGGGGTAAAACATTCTTGCAGATTTCAACTAACGGAATAATAACATTTCAGACATCAATATTGTAATGAGATTCTTAAGGATTTCATCTAACGAAATCAAAACATTTCAAATGACAAAACATTCAGCCCTTTAAAGTGATACAAAAGATTCTTTCCCCACAATACCAGGCTGCACATAAAATAAGAAATTTCAGAGGCTATCATCTGGTGTTGTCCGTGCGTTGTCAAGGTGGCCGTAATCGAACACGACCACAACTAAGAAAAGAAGACCCTTTCAAAATGGCTACTCATAGCCTTTCAAATACCATTGTTTATCGACACGAACAAGCTTGATAAACAAGCAACACTCCTTGATGTCGGCTCCCGATGTAGTGCCAAACACCAAACACCATATGGAATCTTCAACCTTGGTGTCCTAATGTAGTTCCAAACAACAACAAACATACAATGTATCTTCCTACCAGGGAAACAAGGTTTTGCCAAATACTATGTTTGTTGTTGTTCATCCCTACAAATTGGCTAATAAAAGCCTTTCAAATACCATTGTTTGTCGACAAGAAAAACCTAAAAACAATGACCACTCCTCTAGGGTGTACACAATGAAGTCTCTGGACAATTGCCATCACCTCTAGTAAAAAACATAAACCTGACATATAATTCTTTAGAGACGAACACAACAAAAAAAGAATTACTAATGAGGGTCTGAAACTATCGACCCAAAAGGAGTCCTATATAGAAACAAGAATATCGAACCTTGCGTTTAGCGTATATTTATAATAGAAAAAAGATATTGACGGAGATATGATCATTTCTTTGCAGTCCTTATATATAAACATGTTTCGGTACTCCTTATAACGTTTTTGAACACATTTCGTTATAAATAAACCAAAATTCTTTACAATCTAGATTTAAATTTCAGTTTGAAGTCTGGGTTTCTAAACTTGTTAATTGATTTTGGAAATGATTTATAAAACTTATACTGAAGTTGTTTTATCCAATGCAATAATTGAAAAGACATATATGATGATGATGTATCTGAACGGGTTACAGAGATTCGTATAGGAATGGTTGGTGTTTGGTTTGTATTTATGACACATTTAAAATTAAAAAAATAATATACACAGGCTGTCTAAATTAATATTTTAAGTTTGAAATTTAGGGTTTAGAGTTTAAGGGTTTAGGTTGTAGGATGAACTATTTAAGGTTTATTGTTTAAAATTAAGGGTTAGGGTTTTAGAGTTTAGGGTATAGTTTTTTAGGGTTTAGGTTAAATTTTGATTTATACTATAAACAAACAGGCGTGTGTTACACAACCTGTGTATCACATTTAAACCCCATTAGTATTACAACAGAAAAGACAATCCAGAACGAGTTTGTAACTGAAAAGACATATCTGCTGAAGTCGTATAGGATCTGGTTACAGAGATTCGGAACAGACATTGAAAGGACGTGTATTTTATTTTTTACATGGATCATTTTGAAATTACTTCACTGAATCGACAATTTAATGTATTTTTTATTGAACATACCAAATTAAATTAAATTAAATATTATTTGATGTATTCTTTTGATATTAGAGCTGAAAATACATTTTTTGGCGGGAATAACAAAATTTACGTAGTTCGAACCACTGAATATGTGTTTCGATACGTGTGCATTGAAAATTTAACGGATATTGTTAGTGAAAAATTAATAAATTAGGTTTATGATAAAACTTCGAGACTTTATATGTGACGTTCAATATAGGAACCAACCACTGAAAAGATACAAGCAGTTTGCCACATTTTAGATGCGTTTTAATTGCCTATATTAAAAACATTAATAAACAAAGATCAGATTAAATCGAGTGAAGATTATAATATCACAAGAAAAATCATATGAGAAGCAAACTATTATTTCAAAACATTAATGGTTAAGATGAAAATGATGGATGACAAGCATCATAGAGGGAAACTGTCAGGGAAAAGACACATTTATATTGGGAAAATGCGGCTTTCAAATGTATTGAACACATCAACTTTATTATTCATTTTATTATTTAAATCGTTATTTGAAATCTAAGGAATATATTCCTAATATGATAAGTATTATTAATGGGGTACCATACCATGCCTTACGTTACAAAATAGACATGGCCATACAGAACATCAAACACATAATTTAGGGTTTAGGTTTAAAGTCAAACTTTTTAAAAAATTAAATACATCACAAGGATAATACAAAGTTTGTATTGGGAATAAGAAATCTTATATTCCCTCAACCAAACATGTGTAATCTTACATTCCTACAAAAAAAAAAACAAGTAATCAAAATACTATGTATGTTGCTGGTATTCTGGTAAGGCGTTGTAGCCTGTGGGGTGTAGAGACCAATGAATTCTAAATCATGTAAGTGCATAATCACACATTGTTGGTTTGTATCAGGACTTTACAATTATTGTCATAATTACAGACCTTTAAATAAGAAATCATGACAGAAGTAACTAAATACCAATAAATCACGAGAGTTTGGCCCACGTAATTTAATAGAAGAAGAAGATAATCAATGTCTAATTTACCTATTGTAAGGTCGCGTGACACATCCTCGACACTCCGCTCTACATAGGCCACCTACGGATATAGTTCCAAACAACAACAAACAATAGTATTTGAAAAATCTTCAGACCAAGGAAACAAGGTTTTTCAAATACTATGTTTGTTGCTATTCAACACTACAAATGGCTAATAATAGCCTTTGGAATACATTTTTTTGTTTTTTTGTACTGGCTATCAAACCTCGTCTAGGTTAAAGTGAAAAACACCTAACCATTGAGGATGAGTGGAGGCCCAGTTTTCAAATACCATTGTTTGTCGACTATGGACCCTAAAAACAAATCACCACTTCTCCAAGACCTATAAAATGAAGTATATGCCCAGTAACCATCCCCTCTAGTAAAAAAAACATAAACCACACATATAATGAATTTGAGACAAAGACTACAAAGGAAAGAATTGGTAACGAAGGTATGACACTATGGATCCAAAGGAGTCCTATTTATAATAGAAGCAAGAATATTAAACCCAGCTTGTAATATTAATTTACAATAAGAAAAAAGATTTTTTTACGGGGATATGGTCCTTTGCTTACAGTGCTTATATATAAACCTATTTCGATACTTGTTACAATGTTTCGGAACAATGTTCATTATACTTAAATCGAACAACTTTACATTGTAGTTATTAGTTGCAGTTGGTCGTTTGGGTTTCGAACTTTGTTCATCGGTTTCAGAACCAAATACCAATACTTATATGCAAAATGTTCTGTCTAATGCAACCATTGAAAAGACTTATTTGTAGCTGACATATTGGAACGTGTCACAAAGATTTGAAAATAAATGTGAAACGACTTTCATATTGGGAACACGCTTAATTTAAAATTTGAAATGCATTGAACCTATTGGGTTTGATTTATGACATACTTACTATTACAAAGGAAAAGACAGTGCGGAGCATGAACCACAAACACCAAACTAGTTTCGAAACTACTCTAATGGATTTCGGTACATATAAAGAGAACCTTAAACTGAAGTCAATAGTAAAACATGTAATATCGTAGGTTTCACGTAAACTAGTTCGACATTGTATATGCATACCTTCTATACTCCTATTATTATACTCTTTGTTCCTTCAGCATTCGTTTTACTTGTGCATTCTCGGAAACATTAGCATTTACCCATTTATCATATTACTTTGCTCCTAAGAATTAATTACTACCCCAAATTTTTTTGGAAATTTCTTTTTCCCATATAATTTGTATATAATAAATTTAAAAAGTATATAAATGACACCTTTTTATAAATAACCTTAAACCCTTTTTAAATAAAATGGCCCCCTTAAATACCATTAAAAAATGACACCCTTTAAATAAATTTCTAGCTCCACCCACTTCCTCCGATTAAATTTTTACCCTAAACCTACAGAAGCAAAACCAAAATCAGTAAGACTTACATGTAATATAGGGTTATTGGTTTATGAGACAAATTGTTTTGGAATTAAGGTTTCTGGGTCTAGGATTTAGGTCCCTCTATTATGTTGTTTAGGGTTTATAATGTAGTTTAGGGTTATTACTTTTGGAGTTTAACTTCTATGGCTTTGAGCTTTATGGTTTATGATTTAGGATATGTTATTAATGGGTTAGGGTTTAGGGTGTAGTTTAGTGTTAGTGGTTTATGCCATTAATTTGTATGGTTTAAGGTTTAGTTTTTAGCTTTGTGTATGACATTCAAGCATTGTATAGCCTATTGTCTACAATCCATAAATAATATACCACATGTTATGATATCATTAGTAATATACAATACGTTATGTTTTAAGGTTTAGTGTTTAGCTTTCTGCATCATATCATTACTAATATAGCATATAATGTTCGTTTAAGTGTTCGTGAACGAGCTTATAAATGAGTTCAAAACTATTACATTTTTCTCAATAACCTTAAAATATTACATTTTTCACTTAGGATTTCCTTTTATTTTCCTCTTCACACATTTCAAAACACATATTCAGTGGTTCAAAACTGTGTACAATATTTTGTTCCAGGCAAAAAATGTCTTTATAGATCTAATACCGAAAGAATACATAAAAAAGTTATTTAATTTTCCATGTTCAATAGAAATTACATTATTACCTGTTCAATCAAATATTTTGAAATGACGCATGTTCCCAGTAAATGCACGTCTATTCACATTATGTCCGTTCCAAATCTTTGTAACCCATCTATTCAATGTTCCCAGTAAATGCACGTCTATTCAATGTCTAGTTTAAAAATATTACATTAACAATAATATAATAACGTGAGGTATATTATATATAGATTGTAGACAATAAACTATATAATGGTTGAAGTTAATGTCATAGACAAAGCTAAACACTAAACCTTTAAACCATACAAATTAATCGCATAAACCACTAACCCTAAAGTAGACTAAACACCTTATTTCCATACACATTCATCTCATAAAGTAATAACCCTGCACTTGACCATAAACCATAACAACTATGTACAGTGTGTTGTAAACCATCAACCTTAATGCCATGGAAATGCATCTCGTAAAATTAGTATGTCCTAATTCATAACCATAAACCTTAAACCCTAACCCTATACTACACCATAAACCCTAAACTATTAATAGTATATCATAATTCATAACCATAACCTTAAAGCCGTACAAATTCAACTCGTAAAGTTAGTACCCTAAACTACACTATAAACCCTAAACAACATAATACTACGAGCTACATCTTGAACCAGAAATCTTAAATCCATAAAGATTTATCTAAGAAACCAATAAACCTAAACTACAACATAGTAGTTACTCTAACCGATTACTATTTTGCTGCTATAGGTTTAGGGTCAAAATTAAAACGTAGGAACTCAAATGAAGACATAAATCATTGGGCTTGTTGAGGAATCCTATGACTTGTTTCACTGAATGATTAACACTTTCCAACAAATATGACGTTCGATAGAGCTTAAACAAGTGTTTCTAAACTATCTCTAGCAAGAAACTGACAGTAAAAATGCTACAACAATACCTCTCAGCATAAACCCTAGCATGATACTATCCATGAAGTTTTACTCCTTTTTATCGTTGAAACCCTTTACATATCTTTAAGGTGAGTTAGGGTTTAGCTTCTCAGTTCAACCCCATTGTCTACGTAGATCTAAGCTTAGCTCTCTCGTCCATTATGCATCAAACAAAGGTAAAGGCTAACTCTTGAAAGCTCTTACAAACCTAAGGCAATAAAATAGTGAACAAAGTGTATATAAAATTGGAAAATGCTTCAGCATTCATTTAAAAGAAGTCATAATCATCCAACAATAAACCCAAGCCACTTAAAGTTAGGTCATGGCGGGGCAAAAAGCATCCAAAATCATTCACTCATTACAACCCATTTCAGAAAAGTATGGAAAGATAAAGAGCAACTAATAGTAGAAGAAAACTCCCAAGCCGCCGTGGACTGCCGTGAACCACCTCAAGCTTGTTGTTTCTCTCAAACGCCGGCAAGTTTTTCCCTTTAGTGCTTCAAAAATGGATGACACAAGGAGGGAGAAGAAGAAGAGTGGATGCCTCTTGCTTTTCTCTTTCTTATCTCATAAAGTTTCCCCTCATAAATATAGGTGTCCTATTCTTTATATAGTGGGGGCTCCTAGGGTTTTGTACCCTTAATTCTTTGTGTGCCCTAGGGAAAAGATTCCTTTCATGTGTAGGGCACAGCCAGCTGGTGGAATTCATGTGTGGGCTACAAAATATCCAAAATGATGCAGCATAATTTCTTTTCCCCAGGAGTTCTCCTTAACTCTCATGCACATCACCATACCAAAACAAGCCATTTTATCTCAAAGCAGCACCAGATTCATAAATATATAAAATTATGCTAGCAAACACCACCATATGCAACTATATGAACTAAATGCAACTATATGCAATGAAATGAGCTTGAAATCAAACAATAACCTAAGTAAAAAGGCATGAAATATATCCTTTTTACAAGGTTAACACCCTCAAACTTAAGCTATTGCTTGTCCTCAAGCAATGAGTAGTGACCAACAGAGGAAATACTATGGCAAAATTTAGTTCAAGACGATGTTATGGCATAAATTTTAGTCCTCAGAAAATATAGGCTTCAACATTTTAGACAAATTGAGATTTTAAGAACTTTTCCTCAAGACAATATCCTTTGCATATGTATGCGTAATTGCATCAAATCTATGCTTAACAGAGTTAGAAAAATTCTAGGCAAGTTCTCTATTACACCCTAGTATTTGTTGATCAATTAAGAACAAGTTTACTCCCATAAATCTAACTAATTTTCTCTTCTTTTCTCTCTTTTTTTATACTACCACGAGAGGTGTCAGCTCATCACACCTATCGTCCTTAACTCTAGATGAAATGGAGCAAATATTTCATCCCCGAGCTAGTTGGTAGAGTAATCCCATGACAACTTTTATTCATTTATTTGTTGTTGCTACCATTTACTTAAACGCAGTATCCAGGCAAACAACACAAAGCGAAGTGTCCCTCTACAGTTATACCGAAGCATTTTTTCTTAATTTAACACATGCAAATAACACAAGGGAGTCTAATAAAGCCTTTAATGCTTTCATTTATCATTCAAGTTCATTAAGATCATTCATACTAAGGCATGTAGGAGTTCTTCATAAAAAATTTCTAACACCCTTAAGCATAGAAAACATGCAATCATGTAAGAGTTCAATCACAAAGCATCAAGTCCTAAAGTCAGTTCTACCAATCTCAACAGTCATGTACATTCAATCCATCCATAGCCATAAAAATAAAAGCTCATCATCGGACATCATCAATTTATTCATAAAAACTGTCTTTAAACCAAACAAAATGCCATAGCAAAATCTATTCACAACTTCAAATGCAAATGCTTAACTACGAACACTACCCCCCCCAAACTTGAAAGATGTAGTGTCCTGAATGCATGAAAATTAAACTAAACTAAATGAAATGAAAATGCTTAACTATGAACACGTTTCTTCTTCTTAAGTGCTGCGATGGGCTACTAAACTTCTTCTTCTGGTGGTGGTGGGTCCTAGCCATCTGAATCATCATTCCCCTTAGTGTGAGAGGTCTGAATACGATTAGCAGAATGATTTAGATGATGCTTTGTCCTTGGAGTGGCATCTGGTGTCTGAGCTGGTGCAGAGATAAGAGTGTTGTCAATACTCTTCTCTTTGTCACTCTCGACAGTGACTAGATCATCTGTATGTGCTTCACTTGGTAGGGCTTCCATAGGAGCATTCCTTTTGTTTTGCTATGGCAGAATATGGCTATCTGTGGCTTCGGTAGGGGCATGCTCCTAAGTAGTTATCTCCGGTTGTGCAGGGCTATGCTCGGGGTAGTGGCCTTCTTTGGCATAGGTTGGTCCCTTGTGGTAGTGAATAGGGTCTTTGAGAAGGGAAAGAAGTCGATGGGCATTTGTGGCAGCCTCTCCTTAAAGTAGGAGTTTATCACGGTGTCTCTTTCCTTGACATACTTGAAGAAAGTGTTCAACTTACATGCATCTCCTCTACTTGGGCCTTCGTGCATTTAGTCGAGGCCACCAAAGAAGAAAGCCTCGCCGCAGCAAATATTTTTGCTCCGCCATCAAGCTCAATAGCTGGAGCATATTCATCAAAGCCCTTCAACCCTGGTATCTTATCGGGGGTCAAACCTTGTTTCCCTTTCGCCACCTCATCTTCTGGGTCTTCATAAACCTCTTTTTCCCAGAAAAGTGCCATGATCATATTGGGAAAAATCATGGGGCTAGATTTTCTTTTCAAGCACCCATAAACTTCATCCACAATTATCTTCCCCATATTAATCGGTCACCCTATGAGAATGGAATGCAAAAGAAGCATTTGATTGATGGACACAGTTGAGTGGTGATAGGCTGGCATCAAACGAGTTTTGATGAAGTGGTTCCATAAATTTGCGTTGGGCTTCAACTTCTCTCTTTCTACCATCTTGTTTGTTGGATCCAACTTGGTCCCCTTGAAGCACAAGTCCTCTAGGATTTCTTTGTGAGTTTAGACGTCGGCTGCTTCAGCAAATAAGGTGTGCTGGTCTACGACATTCTTTAGCCCAAAAATTTTTTATTGCCGCAGCGGTAAACTTGATCTGGTCTCCTCGTACATACATGCTAGACTACGTGGGGCTTGTAAGATAGGCGTAAAATTCCCTCACCAGTGGCACATATATTTAGCTAGGGTGCTTGGCAAACGTCCCCCTGTTTTGCTTCATGACAACATCCATCACCTCGTTGTCAAAGCCCTGTTCTTCCTTGAAAGGAAAAATCAGCCCTTGTTCAGGGTAGACCTTTTTCTCCTTGATTTGTTGGAACCTTTGCTTGGCCGTCTCGTCCTGGAACTTGTTGATTTGGATGGGTGGTTGGGCTTGTGCGCTACTAGAGGCACTAGTGTCATTCTTGCATCAGACCATTGTTGAAGGAAGGGAAACAATGATTTTTGGGTATGATTAGGGTTTTGGCTAGGGGTTGTGGTGTAGAGGAAGAAGAAGACAATAGGCTGAAAAGAAATAAAAACAAAGTAAAAGTAAAACAAATGAGAGGTGTTTGATATAAAAGAAACTGACAAAGAGAGGGGAAAGATAATGTGGGTGACGGTTATAGAGCTTGGGGAAGAGGAGAGATGTGATGGGGAGTTAATGAAAAGTAAAAATTTGGAGAGAGAATCCGAAAAGTGTAATGATGGTGTGGGGTTTTGAAAATAAAAATAAAATCTCCCATTTTCTCCTTTTAATTTTGCCCAAAAGGTTTAGAAAGGTATAGTTCTTTTCAACTTCCTTCAATAGGGTAAAGACAAAACCCTAAACCTAATTTGGAAAGATTTCTCTTCCTTAAACTTTGCCCTTCAGTGACACTTGCAGCTAGAGGAAACAATATGGCACGAGGTAATAAAAGAAAAATAGAATAATAACATAAAATAAAGAACTAAAGGACAAAGAGAAATAAAGATAAACAAAATTATTTATAGACATAGTAAGTATAAAAATGCTATAGCAAAATAAAAAGAGGGAGGAGATTCAAACTCTCATGGATAATGAAGAAGCAAAAAGGACTTGTCACAAAGGATCAGGGCTTCAGTGTAGGCCTTCAGTCTTTGCCTGTAGACCTTTAAAATAGTGTCATCGTCAAGGTTCTTGATGTCCATAGCACAATAGGGATAAACCTTGTGCACTTAGAAGGGGCCTGACCATCGTGATTTGAGCTTTCTAGGGAAATCTTGAGCCTGGAGTTGTAGAGGAGCACTTGTTGGCCTTCTAAGAAATGTCGTGGAAAAATATGCTTGTCATGCCACTTCTTTGTTTTCTTCTTGTACATGCGGTCATTCTCATAAGCTTGGGCTCTAAATTCTTCCATCTCATTCAACTCCAATAATCTTCTTTCTCCAGCTAGGTAGGCATCCATATTGAGCTTTTTAATGGCCAAATAATCCTTGTGTTCTAGCTCAATAGGAAGGTGACATGCTTTTCCATAGACAAGTTTGAATGGGGACATTCCCAAAGGTGTCTTGAAAGTTGTTCGATAAGCCCATAAGGCTTCATCAAGTTTTGGAGACTAGTCTTTCCTGTTGGGATTACCTACATTCTCTAATATTTGTTTTATCTCTCGATTGAGGATCTCAGCTTGGCCATTAGTCTAGGGGTGGTATGTTGTAGTGATTTTGTGCCTCACCTTATATCTTTGTAATGCTTTGGCAATGAGTTTATTGTAGAAATGGGTTCCCTCATCACTTATGATGGCACTCGGGGCTCCAAATCTTGTGAATTTTTTTGTGTGAAGGAACTTCAAAACTGTCTTGGAGTCATTTTTTGGTGTATCCACTGCCTTGACCCATTTTAATACATAATCCACAGCTAATAAAATGTAGAGATCTCCAAATGATGAAGGGGAAGGTCCCATGAAGTGTATTCCCCATACATCAAAGAGCTCCACCTCCAAGATGCTTTACAATGGCTTTTTATGCCTTCGAGATATATTTCCTGTCCTTTGGCATCTGTCACAAGCCTTGCAAAATTCATGCGTATCCTTGAAGAGTGTGGGCCAATAGAATCCAGATTGTAGGACCTTCGCAGCAGCCCTAGCTCTTCCAAAATGGCCTCCACATGAAGATGAATGGCAATGGAATAAGATCTCCTTTTGATCCTCTTCGGGGACACATCTTTGAATTATTTGGTCAACATATTGCTTGAATAAATGAGGCTCGTCCCAATAGTAGAATCGCACATCATGTCTAAATTTTATTCTTCCTTGGCTATTCAAATTAGGAGGCAAAATACCACTAACGAGAAAGTTAACAATATCAGCATACCATGGAATTGCCGCATCAAATAATATTTTCTCATCAGGAAATTCCTCCTTAATTTCTAGTTCATCATTGCATTCAACCTTGTTTTCTAGCCTAGAAAGATGATCAACAATTTGATTTTCAATGCCTTTTCTATCCCTAACCTCTAAGTTGAATTCTTGCAAGAGATGTATCCACATAATAAGTCTAGGTTTAGCATCCTGTTTAGTCACTAAGTACTCCATAGTTGAATGATCGGTATGTATAATGACTTTAGTACCTATCAAGTATCTCTAAACTTATCAAATGCAAACGCAATAGCCAACAATTCTTTCTCTATGGTTGTGTAATTTATTTGTGCATCATTTAAAGTACGACTAGCATAATAAATAACATGAAAGATTTTACCTCAGCGTTGCCCGAGTGCTTCCCCCACTGCATAGTCACTTGCATCACACATAAGCTCGAATGGTGAGGTCCAATTTAGGGGAACAACAATTGGTGCTGAGATAAGCCTCTCCTTAAGTTCCTTGAATGTGCTTTAGCAATCATTATCAAACGTGAAGGGTTGGTTTTGCTATAGCAGAATGCAAAATGGCTCAGAGATCTTGGAGAAGTCCTTTATGAACCTCCTATAAAAGCCAGCATGTCCCAAGAAACTCTGAATGCCCTTCTCGGTGGTGGGAGGAGATAGCTTCTCAATCACTTCAACCTTCGCTTTGTCCACCTCTATCCCTTTTTGCAAGATCTTGTGGCCTAAAACAATCCTTTCAGCTACCATAAAATGACATTTTTCCCAATTGAGCACTAAGTTTGCTTCTTCATATCTCTTAAGCACTTTTGCTAAATTACCCAAGCATGATTTGAATTCATCTTTGGAGACTAAAAAATTGTCCATGAAGATCTCCAAAAACTCTTCAACCGTGCCCAAGAAGATGTCTAACATGCAAATTTGAAAAAATAGCTTTAGCGTTGCAAAGTCCAAATGGCATCCTCCTAAAGGCGTAAGTACCATAGGGGCATGTGAAGGTTTTCTTCTCTTGATCCTCTGGTGCTATAGTAATATGGTTGTACCCTGAGTATCCATCTAGGAAGCAATAAAAGGATTTGTCCACCAATCGATCTAGCATTTGATCAATGAATGGGAGAGGAAAATGGTCATTCTTGGTTGCCTTGTTGAACTTTCGATTGTCCATGCAAATCCTTCACCCCGTGATGGTCCTTGTTGGTAAGATTTCGTTTTCCTCATTGCTCACCACAGTCATGCCTCCTTTCTTTGGTACGCATTGCACCGGGCTGGCCCACGAACTGTTGGATATCGAGTAAATAACTCTAGCATCGAGCCACTTGATTATTTCCTTAATCACCACATTCTTCATGACTGGATTAAACCTTCTTAGAGGTTTAACAGAATTTTTGTGGTATTCATCAAGTAGAATTTTGTGCATACAAATAGTAGGGCTTATACCATTCAAGTCAGCCATAGTCCAACCTAAAGCTTTTTTATGTTGAGTTAACACATTTATCAAGCTACATTCTTGTTCTGGCTTAAGACTAGAAGATATTATCACATGCAAAGTCTCATTGCAACCCAAATAAGCATATTTAAGGTGTGATGGTAAGGGCTTTAATTTTAATGTAGGTGCTTGCTCAAGTAAGGGTTTTGGAGGAATAAATTCAGCAAAATCTAAAGGTTCGAATCGCGTACCTGGTCTAGCTATGAGCAAGCTAGACTATTGCACCTCCATTGGGAACTCCTCGAGCTCCTCGTTGTCATCTTCATTGAGCTTCAAATAGTCCTCAATCAGCAAAAAATGTGGCAGCAAAATTCTATAGCTTCCTCTTTTACCATAGAATCCATGTCTTGAAGACATTAACACTCCTCGTGATCACCCACATACTTAAGGGTGTTGAAGACATTTATGGTCACCCTCTGATCAGCCACTCTCATGGTGAATTCACTCTTTTCATAGTCGATCAAAATTAGGCCGGTGGCTAGAAACGGTCACCTCAAAATAATGGGCGCATTATCATCAACTTCGCAATCGAGAATGAGAAAGTCAGCTGAGAAAACAAATTTTTCCACCTTCACCACAACATCTTCAATCCTTCCTTCAGGAAGAACATGGGATCGATCTGCTAATTGCAAAATAACAGTGGTAGGCCTTGCATTTCCCATACCAAACTTCATAAAAACTGACTTGGGAATTAGATTCACACTAGATCCAAGTTCGCATAGAGCTCTCTCCACCTAATTATCACATATCAAACATGGAATGATAAAGTTGCCCGAATCTTTCCTTTTGGGTGGCAAATTGCTCAACACAAAATAACACTCTTTTGCTGTAGCAACAGTCGCATACTTCTCAACCTTCCTCTTCTCGGTGACGATATCCTTGAGAAACTTCACGTAAGTGGGCATTTGATCAATGGCCTCCAAAATGGGACATTGATTTACAGCTTGTCAAGAATATCTATGAATTTCTTGAACTGAAGGTCTTCATTTTGCTTCTTCAATCTTTGAGGGAAGGGTGGTGGGGCCTGACTTCTTCCTATATTGATTGGGGTCTACCTTTTACTCTAGCAATATTCGGTCTTCCATCAATAGGTTCACTTGTCGAGCCCTCATTCTTGTCCTTTTCAATAGATGAATCCTCTTGCAATATAGGTTCTTCATGCACCGTCTTGAGGTTGGAATCATCCACTTTCTTCTCCCCAAACTTACCTTCTTTATTAAGTTGGGTGCCACTCCTTAAAGTAAGTACACTACACTGTTCCTTGCCATGAGTTTAAGTGACTTCAATATTACTAGGTAGACTGACCTGAAGTCGACATGTAAAGCTTGTGAGATTTGACCTACTTGGGTCTCCAAAGCTCTCAAAGACGAACTATGACTTTGTAGGAATGCTCATTGGCTCTTGATAGATGCAACATGGTCTCGAAATAAAGCCTTCATAGTCGTCATAAAGTCTTTCCAAATAGCTTCCAAAGAATTGTTGTTCGATGAAGATGTTGAACCCTTGTTGTTGTTGTTTTGCCATGGTATTTTTTGTTGAAAACCTGAGGGTTTAGTCAGATTTTGTTGTTGATCCGAGCTGCCAGTGTTGTTGATTCCTTGATTTCCCCAAGAAAGATTAGGATGCTAATGTCATCTTGGGTTATAAGTGTTCAAATAGGGGTTGTGGTTGTTCCTATTGAAGTTATCCACATAGTTGGTAGACTCGTGGTTTTCGGAGCACTCACGCACATGATGATTTCAATTGAAAAGGACAAAAGAAGTTGCTACCTTCACTTTCTTCACCTCATTAGGACGTTGGAGATTCTTTAACATATTTGTGATTGCCGACAGTTAAGCTGAAACGGAATCCTTCACATCAAACTCAGGTGTCCCATGAGTCTTTCTCTCCATTCCAAGTTTTGAAGTAGGAAATTGGTAATTATTATTTTTTATCCTATCAAGAATATCAAATGCTTCTTCATGCGACTTGTCCACCAAAGTTCCATTTGCTGAAGCATCTAGCATCATCCTCGTGGGAGCATTGACACCATTGTCGAACATCACAACTCGCGTCCAATCGTGAAAACCATGATTCGTACATTTGTGAAGCAGTCTCTTATATCTATCCCAACACTTGAACATCGACTCGTCATTAGCTTGATGAGAGTAAGTAATGTCATTTCTTAGTTGAGTGTTAATGTTGGGCGGATTGTACCGCAACAAAAAGCTCTTGCATTAATCTGTCCATGACTCCATCGATTCAACAAGTACTCCACTCAACCATGTTCATGCTCAATCACGCAATGAATACGAAAATAACTTGAGCTTCAACACATCTTCATGCACACCTTGTTGTCTAAAAGAATCACAAGCCTCCAAGAATGCACGAATATTTTGTCTTGAATCTTTATGAGGTGATCCACCAAATTGCCCAATGGATTTCAACATGTTGAACATCACCGATTTAAGTTCAAAGTGAGCTGCCTGAATCTCAGGAGCTACAATCCCAGGGTTGAGATCATACAATGTAGGAGTTAAATGGTCTCTAATAGCACGTGGACGAGCTATGACTTCATGATTTGCTGTAGCGTTAGGATCCTCCAGATCCTCAACTGGTTGATCTCCTTGGTTACGACCTCTATACATGGTTCTTAGATCTTCTTGTATACGTCTTTTTTGACGAAAAAGGTGTTCGATTTTAGGAACTATAGGTACTAATGGTTCTTCAGGTCTTCCTCGGGTCATGCAACAGCACAACACCTGCAAAAAGGTAAACACAAACAACAAATAAATCTATAAAAATTAAATAAAGTGGTGCAAAAAATAAACTCAAAATCACCAATTGCCAATCCCTAACAACGGTGCCAAAAGCTTGTTGACTGTTGTGATGTACTATAGCTTATACGCAACCGGTGCAAGTATACACATCGAACAAGTAACAATAGTGATAAGTATGATCGTCTCCACAGGGATTGGAGGGAATTCAAATAAAGTTTAAGCATTAAAAAATAAAGATGAGATATTGTTTGAGAGAATTGGTGCGAACAATTAAAAGAAATGTTTAGCAAAAAACTGTATTAAAAATTGGAATTAAGAGATAAGACTACAAATGTCCTCACACGGTGGAAACTCTCAACAAGGATGACAAGTTAGGCTTATTGAGGAATCCTATAAATTGCTTCACTGAATGATTAACACTTTCCAGCAAATATGATGCTCGATAGAGCTTAAACAAGTGTTTCTAAACTATTTCTACCAAGAAACTAACAGTAAAAAATGCTACAGGAATACCTCTCAGTGTAAACCCTAGCATGATACTATCCATGAAGTTCTACTCCTTTTGGTCGTTGAAACTCTTTCCTTATCTCTAAGGTGAGTTAGGGTTTAGCTTCTCAGCTCAACCACATTGTCCACGTAGATCTAAGCTTAACTCTCTCGACCATTAAGCATCAAACAAAGGTAAAGGCTAATTCTCGAAAGCTCTTACAAACCTAAGGCAATAAAATAGTGACAAAGTATATATAAAACTGGAAAATGCTTCAACATTCATTTAAACAAAGTCATAATCATCCAACAATAAACCCAAGCCACTAAACATGGCGGGGGAAAAAGCATCCAAAATCATTCGTTCATCACAACCCATTTCAGAAAACTATCGTGAACCACCTCAATCTTGATGTTTCTCTCAAAGGCCAGTAAATTTGTCCTTTTGGAGGTTCAAAAATGGATGAAACTATGAGGAAGAAGAAGAAGAGTGGTCGCCTCTTGCTTTTCTCTTTCTTATCTTATAAAGTTCCCCCTCATATATGTGGGTGTCTTAATCTTTATATAGTGTGGGCTCTTAGGGTTTTGTGCCCTTAATTCTTTGTGTGCCCTAGGGAAAAGATTCCCTTCATGTGTGGGGCACAGCTGGCTGATGGAATTCACGTGTGGGCCACAAAATATCTTTATTTTTTGTCCTTTTGTGTGCCCATAAATGTCATCCAAAATGTTGCAGCATAATTTTCTTCCCCTAGTAGTTCTCCTTAACTCATATGCACATCACCACACCAAAATAAGGCATTTCTCTCAAAGAAGCACCAATTTCATAAATATATAAAATTAAGCTAGCAAACACCACCATATGCAACTATATGAACTAAATGAAACTATATGCAATGAAATGAGCTTGAAATCAAACAATAACCTGGGTAAAAAGGCATGAAATATATCCTTTGTACACGGTTAACAATTACCATATTCAAATTGTTAGGGTATAAAATACAAATTAAAACTGAGGAGCAAAATAATGTGATAAGAATACTAATGTTCAATATAATTCAAAAGATGCATGTTCCCAATATAAAAGAGTCTTTTCAGTGACAGTTTCCCTTAGTTAATCTGGACGGCCATTCTTTTCATGTTTGGTTGTTAATGTTTTCAATAGAAGAATTAAAACATCAACATAAATGTGGCATTTAAAAGCTCAAAAAATACAAAAAAAATTATTTTAATAAAGCCTGCTCAATGAAAAAATATATTAAATTGCAAGTTCAAACCAATAGTTTAGTTTTGATTTACAGTATACATGTGTAAGTAAGCAGGCTTGTGTAAAATTTATTTTACACAGCCTGTGTATCAAATGTAAACCCTAATTTTAATATGATCATCATATTTCTGTTCATTTTAGTTTCTATATTTAATTTTTTGGCTACAAGGATCAATTTGTACGAGCAGAGTCTAAGTAAAGGAAAATGAGAAGTTCAAGTTTCAATTTGACTAAAATCATTACGAATACATGTTACATTTTAGGTATGAAATAGAAAGTTCGCAAATGTGTGCCAATGTTCGCAACTCGTCGTATTACTGCGAAGGCACTTTCTGCGAGTCCTTCACATTTAGGCAACTTTAATATTATAAAAGAAATGGAAATTTTCAAATAAAATGGGAATCATCATTTGGGTATGTTGTCGTTTTCCAATGCAAAGCAAATTGGAACTGCTTCACCATATAAAACTGGAACTGATCAGCTTCCTTGAATCTAAGCATATGTTGCTATCGGTACATGTTACGGTGGCGGCGGCAATGGTTCAGACCCGGCAATTTGATCTACAATCACCACGTCTCGATGTAGTTCCAAACACCAACAAACAATAGTATTGGGAAATCTTGGGAGCAAGGTTTTCTAAAAACTATGTCCGTCGGTGTTCATCCCTAAAAATGGCTAATCCTAGCCTTTCAAATACCATTATTTTTAAACCCGAATAACCTAAATAAACAATCAAAACTCCTTCCGGATCTTGAAAAAAACAAGTCTCTGAATAGTAGTACATGTAGAGACGAAAACTAGGAATGAAATAATACACCAGATTCGGTGATTAGGGTATGAAGCTAACAACTCAAAGGAATCCTATTTATAATATGAATAGAATATTTTATATTTCACATGTTTCAAAATGTGGAATCTAGTTGTAGAACAATGTTCATGAGAAATAAACCCAAAATCGTAAAAGTACATTTATAATTTTCGGTTTGTGTGTTTTGTTTTAGAACTTTCACACTAGTGTCGACACTGCCATAATATTTTTCTGTACGATATTCTGCCTAACGCATCAACTGGAAAGACCTATTTGTTGTTGACGTATCATAACGGGTTACAGAGATTCGAAATGATCAATGAAAAAATGTATAATTTCTTGGGATTAGGTGTTAGGGTTTAAGGTATAGGGTTAATGGGTTATGGTTTAGTCCTGAAATTTTAGGGTTTTAGGGTTAATGACAGCGACAACCATAGATGTGTTCCATACGTTGTTTCCTCATTAATGCTTAATAGATGATTAATACCCCAATACCGATTCAACTTTCCTTAGCCTTTCTAGCCCATTATCACCAAAAAAGGAGGAACAAATCTCTGACTATTCAATTACCATTTTTATACAAACTCTCAACTTCATCCGCTCATTTGTCTTCAACTGCATATTATGGCACATAGAGCTTCATCCTCTAACTCCAGCGCCGTTGCATCCGACCCCAACAAATCGATTTCCACACCAGAGATCTTTCGTATCCTCTTTAGTTCATTCTAGCAACGATATGAACTAGTATGCCAGGAGTAGATTCTTGAAGAAGAAGGGTTGGAATTCACCCTTACGTATATGCTACAATTCGATGAAGATGTGTTGGATGTTATTCTTAAGCAGATGTGGTATACATTTATTCAACATCTATGTGACATCAATGTCTCTTGGGTACAAGAATTTTACACCCACATCAGCCACCATGGAGAGAAATTGGTTCAGGTTAGAGGGAAGTTTGTAGATTTCTCTACCGACACAACTGGAAATTACAATGAATTCTCAGACAACCAGGATGCCCACACCACTTCCATGGCCCTTGATACGAACTGAACATACTCATCTATTTTGCGGGACCTTTGTGTTCAAGTAACCCAATGGATTGGAGAAGGCCATGACAGAGTGGTGCAATGGCAACAACTTCTGTCACATTCAAAAATTTTAGCCCATATCATCAAAAACTGGATTTTACCAACCCCAAATCGAGAAACTTCTTCTCTCTACAGGATGTTGTTATTGGACTCCCTCATCAAAGGACATGACCTATACCCAGTGTGGCTAATTCACGCTGCCATCGTTGAAAGAGCTACGTCGATGAGCAAACCACAACATCTATTCATTCCTAACCTGATCACAGCACTATGTGCGAAGGTGGGAGTGGAACAGTGGCTAGAGATACCATTATTGAGGTAGTCTCGGGACTTATCCCATTTGAAGTGGAGGAACTAAAGGGATACGACCCAAATAGCGAGGAATGAATTACAACTATTGCATGTTTTGGCATACTTGTTATCATAGCTTAGTTGGAACATTGGGTACTAGACTATGTTTATTGTTTTTAATTTATGCAATTTCTTTTTCTTGCTTTCATTTCACCTATATTGCAATTTCTTATTTTTTCTTGCTTTCATTTCACACAATCAACAAGAATTTTAATATTTAAATAGAATAACAAAATCATGCGTTTCTAAATTTTCTATAGGTAAAAAATAAATTAGACACATGACACATTTGTATAGAAGGAAAACCTTTGAGTTAGGGTTTTTTTGTATACAAAAACACAAATTTGACAAATTGCCATATTTGTATACAAGGAAAACCTTTGTACATTTTATTTTTTCCTATTTATTTGAATCCTAAACCAACCATAGTCAATTTAGGGTTTTCTACATAATTAGATCAAATACCAAGTGCTGAAAGTGGTCTGGCTCAAACGGTGGTCATGCAATCACAGCGTCGAGACGGCAACAATCTCGCCGCCAAAGGGTGTCTAACGGTAGTAGCGTCTGGAATGGAAAAGGGAATAGTTAGTGTCTTTTATTTTTTAAATTGACTACATTTCTTATTTGATCCAATTATTAAAAAAATATTAAAAATAGTATATATGTGGAAAATAATTTAATTGTTTTTTACAAAATACTTATTAATTATATGTTGAGTCCTTCAAATTTTTAATCTTCATTAAATAATTTAATGGTGTTCAACGTTAGTGGCATTCAACAATGTTCATCGCACGTTGTAGAATTTTGTAATTTCTTATTCCTTTTAGGAAAATACTTTGAACCACAAGCTTCTGTAAACTTTATTTTACACAAGCCTTTCAATTTTAGAGTATTGAGTTTTAGGTTAGGGTTTAGAGTTTTGGTGTTTAGTGTGTACAATGTTCAATTTAAAGTTTATGGTTGTAATTTTGTGTTTAGGGTTTAGGTTTTAAGGTTTACGTCTTAGGATGCTAGGGTTTGGGATTTAGATTTTAATCCTACATTCCTACGAAATAAACCAAACAACGTAATCGCACCTCTAACAACATTTCTGATAATCCTTATTAAAAACACTACTAATGAAATAAGAAGATTTCTAAATCGTGCAACCAAGTTTCGGTACTATTAGATTTAAAGATCAACTTACAATGTAAAAAAAAACAGTAAAATTGTAGGTTTGTTATTTAGTTTCGATCCTGATTAAATGCCAAATGTTGCGGTGTTTGCTTTCAAAGTATCAGAATTGGTATCTAGTTTGCGACACCTTCAAAATATTTGAACTTAGTACTATAATAACATTTTCAATTATAAACTAAACACGTATAACCTTTTAACTTTCATTCCTGCTTCATTTTCATTCAAAGTTGTGCAACTTATGCCCCAGTTCCGCTACTTTACTTGGAATATATATATATATAGCAAAGCTGGAAGGTCACCCTAAAGAGAAAATTAATGCCCTTCTCACTCTATTGTGTGAACCGATTGGATTCCTCCTTTCCTTCTCTTCACAAATTTTAAATTGGGACTTTTCACTTTTTTCTTTCACCCATTACTCCTTCTAAACACCATCTCCTCATCCCATTTGTTTTCAATTTCAATCTGCAGGATTCGAAGGTATTTCTGGAAAACCCAGGTTTTTTAAATAGCCTTGCTTTTTCTTTGGTTTTCATTTACTTCCCATGGCTGACCGTTCATGTTGAAGACATGGTTGCTACTATTGATGGTTTTTTAGATTTCGTGATTATTTTGTTTATTTTTTATAGGAACCCTAAACCCAGATCACTAAAAGACTGTTGGAAGCACGTAAAGGTATATTTCTGAAATCCCTCACTCTGTTAAAAAAAACCCCTTGTTTAGTTTGGTTCTTCTTTGGTTTTCATTTACTTTCCATGGATGAAAGTTGTTTTTCAATATTTGGTTGATATAATCCCTTGGTTTTCATTTACTTTCCATGCATTCCAACCCCAATTCTTTCAATGCCTTAGCTTTGAACTTCAAAATTTGTTGATATTATCGATGAGCTTGGCTTTGTGTTCAAAACACAATTCATATAAGTGATGGGTTCCTCCGAATTTTCTTTTGTTTTCATATATTATTCATTGATTGGGCTCACCGAATTCTTAAATTATTGATGGTGATCAACTTCCAAACAATTGTTTTATTTCTTATAGGATCTCTAAACTCAAATCCCACTGAACTCTTCTTCACTTTACCCATTAACCATGCAACAGCCAACCAAACGTCAACGAACCATTCACCCAACATCATCTTTTGATGAATCATGTTTTAGAGACGAGGATGCAAAGGCCAAATATTATAAACATTTCTACGGAAGACAAATTCGTAAAGAACGTGTTGTGGCCATGAATTTCCTTCAGAAAAAACCTTTAACTTTAAAATGCAGTCAACTTTCAAGAAATGAGGTTGAAATGCTTTTCTTGACATCCAACAGAGGGTTTGTGGAAGACTTGTACATGTCTTTTATAGTAATGCCAGAACCTTAAAAGACCCAAATTCATCTGAGATCATTGCCATCAACTCTTTTGTTATGCGTAAAGAACTCTCTATCACCCCCAATCAATTGCAACTGATTTGAGTATTGAAAATAAAGGCCCTTACGATGAAACTAATACCAGATCTATTAAAAAGTACAAAGGGTATAGCCCTAAAAATCTTCCTTTTGAAGAGATAATCTTTCACCTTATTGTGTCATGGTTTTTTTGACCGTCCGGTGGGAAGGCAAGAACAATTCGAGAGACTGACTATTGGTGGCTTAACCAATATCGAACTGAGGTTGCTCCTAACGTTGCCAAAATCATTTTCCTCCAGATACTATCCTTTGTCACTAAGGGCCATGTGGCCTCAATCTCTCTTCCATATGCTTGTATCCTTATACACATCTTTTACAAGAATGATGTTGATTTTTCTTTGGACCCATGTCCCTTTAAAGGAAAAGATTGAGGAACATTCGGCCCACAAATGCAGGTACATATTTGACGAAAAAGAAAACCATTGGATTTATAAGGACACAAAAGATGCCGCCAAAGTAGAAAATAAGGAAGAACATTCCCCTTTGGCTACCGAACAAGTTTCTTCTACAATTCCAGAGGAGATTACGATGAAGTCACTACTTAAGTACATGGTCACTTGTCATGACCATGTTGATTCGTAGTTAGCTAACCTTTGCAATCATGCTGGTTATACAGTTTGCACAGCTTCGAAACCATGTTGATTCATAGTTTGCTGAGCTTTGTAAGCATGTTGATTCTCAGTTTGTTGAGATTCGCAAGGAAATGGCCTCCCTTCGTCAAGAATTCAGTACCCACATGCAAAACCGCTTACTAGACGTTTAATATCATGACTTTTTGAACTTGCTAATATTGTAACACCCTTTTTCCCGGAGATCATAATCGAAATTGGGGTTAATTTAAACTTTTCAAACTAAGGGAATAAATTGTAAATGTTACAAGTTAGTGACCCTAATTCGGATTCTTTATTACCGACTTGTAATTAGACTCGCCAATTATTAACCTGTGAAGTTTCATTGTTATCAGATATTTTTAACCTATCCATTTGAGCCATATAATCATTAGTGACCAATATGTAATCTTTTAAACTGTTTCTCAAGCTTTTTAACGGAATTAACTAACACCATACCAATACACTATAGTCCATATTGGTACGCTAAGTTGATTTTCACAATTTCCAGGTTCAAGGTCAACGACCACGTACCGATACGTCTATGCTCGTATCGATACACTTTGACTTGGGTTAACTCGTTTTGGTACGCCTAAGGTTATACCGATGCAATTATTTTTCTAGACCTTACTGTCAAGGTCTGTATTAGTACCCTCCCTAGTGTATCGATACTCACTGCTTCATCAAGCCCAATTATGTAAGGCCGTATCGATACAGCTAGCCTCATATCGATACGCATGTCTTTTAATGACAGATTTTATCTAATTTTTACCTAATTTAGCATCTCAAATGTTGTCCAATCATTACCAAATTTTACTAGCAAGCCTAAAATCAATTACTCTACTGTCATACCAAATTTTATAGCACTTCGAATCCGTTTACCTAGTTTTCACTTTAAGCTCATTTTAGGTTCATTTCAACAAACTAAACATTCCCAAAACATTCCATTTCATGCATTCAACACTAAATCATTATAGGACTATTACACAAACATCAAAATGCTCATATAAAACATGTTTGGACCATATGCCACTTGACTAGGAGTTTAAGGAAAAAGATAGGCATACATTTACTTATGAAGAGGTGACTTGCAACGAAGGCACACGATCGGAAGACGAAATTCTTTCAAGGTCCTGAAAAAGCATGAGACACACATGTTAGGCTTACATAGCCTAGTGAGGTAGTTATAACAAGTGCAAATAATAGCAAGTGTCATGAATGGCATAGTGATCAATTGGATAACACAAGCATGATTTGAAACATATAATCTCATGTTTAATCCATGAACCATACAAATTCATAATCATCAAGTTATACATCATATACATACACTATTTCTTGAATTGGTTCCATTGAATACACGGATTCCCCCTTTACACCATTCATATCGAAAAATAGGCCGTAGCCTTGAGCCGTATCTCTGAAGAAGTTCCCTTACACAGTCCATCCTTAATTCCCCCACATATAGGTCGTAGCCCTGGACCGTAGACCATCCTTTACTTATACAAGCTCAAAATAATCCTATGGCATGCAAATTGTATCCAATGTTCACTTATACACAAAAATCACATAAGTAACATATTACATATCTTTCGGATCATAACATATCATATATCAAAGTTGAGCCTTAGCTCCATGTACCACATATCAAGCATGTCATATCCATAATGCACATATCAAAGCAATACAAGGTACTTACTGAAATCACCATTCGAATCCAATGTAGTTGCTCTACATGAGCCCTTAATCAAATGCAGTATATTCATCAAATAATGCAACAAGATGGCACCGAGCCTATCCCTTGACACAACTACACTCACCTTAGTGTACGAAAGCTTTTAGGATTCTCGAGTTCCAGTTTCTTTGTTCCTAGCTTCGATTGGAGATGGTGAATTGCTCTCCTTCAAGTTTTGAGCTAGGGAAAACATAGGGAATCATTACAATCAAAATGTTAACATAACTCGAGGATGGCTTAGGTTTCAATTCAAAATTAACTTCAACTGTACATGGAACTTGATAATAGATAAAGGGCTTTGCCTTACCCAGTTGAGAGCCTTATAATGGTACTTTTTAATTGAAGAAAAGATGAGCTTAGGATGGGAAAGAAGAGATGTGTGTGGTTAAGAGCTCAAGGTTGAAGACAATGGTGGTGCTTGCTTATTGTGGAAGACGAAGGAAAGTTTTTCTTTCGGGAGGGATGATCAAAATGAAGAAAGCTTTTCCATTTTGTTTATTTTAAAACAATACCCATCAATCATTTCTCCACCACCCCAACAACCAATAGGAGCATTTCCCTAACTTGAGGGTTTTCTAATCCCAAACCATTTCGTAAATCAAGGGATTAAGATATCATTTTTTCAACACAAGGATGACCCAATGGTAGCCAAAATGGCGACTCGCCACTTACATCTTTCATTTCCTTACAAAACGACATCATTTTGGTCCAAAAGAGGGGAGCCGTATCGATACGCTTTTGTCCGTATCGGTACGCCCACGCTAAAATAAGAAAGTTAGTTATTGATGGTTAGACCATTTCACTACTCACATGGCCGTATCGATATGACTAGCTCAAATTTGCACTGTGGGCTTCAGATCTCATACAAGGGTCCATTTACTCACATAGGGCCAAAATGCAATTTCATTTATCACGAGGGATACAAAGTCAATCATTACAAACATCATCACATCGGTTTCAAAATTTCTAATCACCAGAGCCTAATTTCAACTAGACCGATTTCTGGGATGTGACAAATATTTGTAATTTGATGCTGATTTTTTATGGACTTCATTTTATTTTATTTCAGTTAAATTTTTGGAAATATAAACTTTCATTTCTTTTTAATTTATTTTATTACCCACAATTATATATTGTTCTTATACTGCTCTCTACTTCCATTCTCCGCACAGTGCAACGTCAACTATTTGAGTTTTCCCTCCACGATGTGTACTGGAACTCTGAAAGTTCTACATCACGTGCCGAAGGAAACATTGTTCACTGTTATTGTGTATTGCAATCACAAGTTTGAACTTCAACTGTACCATGGCACAAAGGGAATAGATTTTATGGCCACAAAAAGCCCCGAGGTTTTAAGTAATAAGTTGTGTTACTGTTCTAGTGTTTCAATTAATGTGTTATTCTGCACATTTGTAGAGCCGATGTGCTTTCTTTAAATGGATGCACAATCATGGATATCCAATCAATGTTGAAGAATTTAGATATCGGGTCCCAGCCTTCTTCACTAAAAAGGGGAAATTACAATTCATAATGGCAAAAAGCAAAAATTGGTGAATATGATGAAGTAACAAGGTTGTACAAAAAATGGAGAAATTTCAAGTCAAAAGAAAATACCTGAAAAATAATGTGATGTCCGAAAAGTCTGTTTTGAATAATTATCTTGTGTTATGTTGTGATAAAAAAATTCATCTACAATGTGAACAAGATCCAACTTACCTTTGCCAGCAACAAACAATGCAACTAACAACTGCTTCATTATCATCAATGTCGCCAACTCATGTCAGGAATCTCTTATGCACGTCACTGGAAAGTCATCTCGTTATTAGGATTCTCTATTGTACGATCCTGACGCATCTTCTTTTCTCAGGAATCTTAGTTGTAACATAACTAAGAGTTACGATACTCAAACATTAATAAAATGTACTCATTCATGTACAGTTTTGATACTAATCATCTACAATGTTCACGTTCATTTATAGTTACATGTTCATACATATTTGGGAGTATCAAAATGTATATAAGAGTTGAGATACTTATAAAGAGATTGCCACTTTAAATGTTACAATATTGTGTAAGATTTGACGTTCATGTTCAAAAATATCGAAACACGAAGTATAGTATAGAAACTTATCGATGCTAAAACGATGACGAACGTGTTTAACGATATGCTCAGCTCTAATTAAGTTGGTTGACAACTCTCATTACATTTGGAAATTTGTTCGAAAAACCGAGAGAAATATGATCACTAACATAAACATAAATTACATTAAAAAGTATGATATGAAATTAGATGCATGGTTCATTGCTACTAAGCTAGCAACATAAATTACATTAAAAAGTATGATATGAAATTAGATGCATGGTTCAATGCTACTAAGCTAGCTTAGTTCAGTTAAAATGAATGGAAGAAGAGTCTGGTTTCGTGTTGTCGTAGTCTGTAGATAAATCAAATGTGATGTTTAATTCCTCAATTATTTGTTCTTTCTCATGTCGTCTCCTGGAATTTCATACACAAATAGCGTATGTGTCTGGAGAAGAAGGAGAACCTCCTCAGATTCTTGATGAACTAACATCTTCATCAATTTTTGCATACAACTCGATGTTGGTACCCCCTACACGATTGTATCTCCTAAACATCTTGCGAATGTCGCTTGCATTACATATTTGTAACATGTAATGAGCTTCAGGGTCAGGCTCATCGACGGGGATTTTTGCTTCCAATGAACATAATTTCTTCCTTGTTGATTTGCTAACCTCTATGTAAATCAACTCAAACAAATCATCCTTCTTGATGTTGTTGTTGAATGAAGTGTTGAGGTATGTTCCTAAAAACAAAACGGTTGTAGAAAATCTTGCCATAATTTTTAATAAAGAATTTCTGCACACTATGGTAGTGTAAGAATATTTATAAACGATTTGTAAGGGTAAAATTAGTGTTCCCCACCTAAAATGTTACCGATATTTAGTTTGAGGTTTGGAACCTAAAATGTTATCGATATTTAGTTTGAGGTTTGATACCTAAAATGTTACCGGTAATTAATTTGGGGTTCGTCTTGTAAAATGTTAATGAAATTTAGTTTAGGGTTTGGCACTTAAAATGTTACCCAAAATGAGTTTCAGCTTCGACACCTAAAATGTTATTGAAAAATTAGTTTGGGTTTTGGCACTTAAAATGTTACAGGCAACGAGTTTGGGGTTCGTGACCTATATTGTGAACGAAAATCAATTTTGCATTCTGAATCCAAAATGTTGGCAGAAATTAGTTTGGTGTTCGGACCCTAAAATGTTAATGAAATTCAGTTTGGGGTTCAACACTTAAAATGTTACCCAAAACGAGTTTCAGCTTCGACACCTAAAATGTTATCGAAAAAATAGTTTGGGGTTCAGTACTTAAAATGCTACTGGCAATGAGTTTGGGGTTCGTGACCTATAATGTGAACGAAAATCAGTTTTGCGTTTTGAATCCAAAATGTTGGTGGAAATCAGTTTGGTGTTAGGACCCTAAAATGTTAATAAAATTTAGTTTTGGGATTGGCACCTAAAATGTTGCCTAGGTTTCAGTTTGACTCTAAAATGTTAATGAAATTCAGTTTCGTGATCGGTACCTAAAATGTTACCTACATTCAGTTTGGTGTTGGGGAACCTAAATTATTACCGAGATATTGAACTTTTTAAGTTGAGTAAAACATTTCATTCACCACTTAAAATGTTACCAAAAAGGAGATTCAGTGGTTAGGGAACCTAAAATATTACAAGCATATTCCACTTTCTAAGTTTAAAGGGAAACAATTAACTCGGTACCTAAAATGTTAGAAAACAGGTGTCGCCGTATAGTAGCTGTCAGTTTAAGGGAAACAATTAACTCGGCACCCAATTTAAGGTTAAAATGCGGCTACTATACGGCGACACCTATTTTCCTAGTTACAGGTTAAAATACGGCAGGCTAAAATGCGGCTACTATACAAAGGCACATGTTTTCCCAGTTACAGGTTAAAACATGTGCCACCATATAGTAGCCGCATTTTAACCTCACACAGTAGACCTACCCCTAAGACAACTGCTATATTGCAAACAATTCAATGGCCAACACCTCACTCATAGGCCATAGCCAGATAACAAAACTAAACTTCACCATGGTTGTCCTAATTGCCTAATATCAAACTACATTCCTACTCATGCCCAACCCACAATCCATTACACTAAACCTCGATGATCGCTCCACCCTTCCCTTACCTAATGCATCCGCTAAAATTTTCATTTCTCGAAAAATGTTTACAAACCACACACATGTTAGCCTGGAACATACATTAATAAGTTTATTAGTTCATGAATAGCCCGAGTTTTATTCGGTAAACATTTAACTTGAGTCGATTCGAATCAATACTTTAATGATTCGAGTCGAACAAGGTTCAACTTATCTCAATAAATTTGCGAACAACCCATTAATTTTTTTATAATATGTTAGTTTGATGTTTTAGTGGATTTTTATTTTTGAAGTTTAGATTTTGAAATTGTTTCACACATTATTTGATCATTTCTTTGGTTAAATTTGTTAACTTATGTTTATATTAAGTTCTATATAGTATTATTAGATTTTACATATATTAAAAAACACAAGGTAAAAATCATGGCGACCGAGTACAAGTTGAGTAAAATTTTATCGAGTATCAAGTCGAGTTGTTTTTAGTTGAGTTGAACATTGTTCAACTCGTGGTCGACTTGCTTGATAAATACCCATGATCCCAACACCAAACCAAATTCCATTTTTTTAAATTCTAATTTTTTAAAATAATTATCAAAAACTCATTATAGATTTTAGTTAAGTTTTTTTAACATTTAGTCCATAATGTTTATAATACTTAAATTTCTTTTCGTTTGTACATTGGAGGATATTGAGACCTTAAACATGCTCGATCTCACATCCTCTAGTGTAATAACTTGTAACACCCCCTTTCCAATCTAGTAGAGAATCGGGTCGGAGACGCTACTGGAGAATAATAAAGGTATATGGTACAGTAATTTCGGTGGTTTGACAATGCTTTTCAATGCAATACAATGATTTAGCATTATTTATTCGATATAATAAAGCCAATAGATCAATACAAGCGACAACAAGTAATTCGGGGGACTATTTTGCAAGTTTTACAAGTTTAGAGACTCATCTATGAATTCTATAATTACTAGTCCTTATCTGTAATACTTCTTACCAATATAAATTTCAATGCGTAATTAACGAGTATATCATTTTTTTAAGAATTTCAAGTTCATTTACTAGCTTAATTAGTCATTTCTATTTTAATGACCTAATTGTAAAGTCATAAACCAATTTCGATATTTTTAACCAACTTACTTGTATTAGTACCGGTACTCGATAGGTTGTACCAGTACACCTGGCAATTATTACCATTGGGATGGAAGGTGGGTATCGGTACAGGCTAGGCCGTATCGATACGCTATGTAAAACACAATTTCTAGCAGTGTTTTTTTGTACCGATACGTGATGAGCTGTATCGATACCTAATTTTTTAAGCATGTAGGGATCAGTACGGTCCCCCTCCGTACCGGTACCCCGTTCATTCTACAAATTTTAATGAAAAAAATATGTATCGATACACTTAAACTAGTATCGATATGCCTTAACAATTTGGCCCAATAAGCCGTACGATACGCCCTTACCTATATCGGTATGCCTTTTTTCTGAAATGACATATTGTATCTGGTTTTTGTCTATTTTAGGCAACTAAGCAAAGTCCAATGTCTATGAAACTTTACAGACAATATTCTTATAACACAATCTTGACACAAGTCAAATTTTATAGCGTTATGCATAAGTTTTCCGCACTTAGCTATTAGGAGCTAATTTAACCTGAAATGTATAGAAATGAGATGCATTAGGCTTATATAGCCAAGTGAGGTATTCAATAACAATGTAAAAAAAGTACAACAAAAGCTAATAAGGTCAACGTCAATACTCCAATGTAAATGCATCTCAACTACAAGCTATAACAATATGTCTAATGAATTTAACCCTTGGATCGATATGAGATAGTGGATACATGAATTCCCAACCAACATCGACAATCAATGAACGATCATAACACGACCCGCCAACATCGCCAATTTACCAAATCATAACACGTCCCGCCAACATCGCCAAATAGAGCCTTAACTCAAGGACCACAGTCCACTTCGTACCAATAACCTTATGAATTCTATAGCATGCCATTTGTATCCAATTTTCATTCGAATCCAAGGTCCAATGATTTAAACCAACACATTAACAATAACAATATCGATGACAATGGCAATATCAATGGTTCAATAACAATGTTCAATATGACCTTATTCAATGATATCAATTACTTTACTATGATGTAATAACCAATAGTTCAATGCAACATACTTACCAACGCTTACCAATATTACCTCATACAAGGTTTCGATGCCATGATACCTTGTGAATGTATTGGCAATGCAATATACAATAAATAATGGAATCAAGAAGGTACCTTGCCAGTCTTGAGACTCCGACTACACTCACCGAAATTTTTGAGGCTTTCAAGGATTTTGGATGACAATTCTTTTGCTCGATTGATTGCCTAGCTTTTAAGGAGTGGATAAATCCTCTCCACCAATATCTTGAGCTATACCAAAAAAACATGAAGAGATGTTACAACGATTTCCATGATTCCAATAAAAATCACTAAATCCATAGTAACTTTTAGCTATGAAAACCATAAGAAACAAAACTTGAAGTCTATGAGTAACCACTCGGGCTAGATAATCTTGTGTCTTTGGATTTTACCATGATTTACTCATGAAAATCACCAATAGATTGAGGGGTTTAACTTACACGATCAATAGGAATGAAATGGAATTGAAAATTCAAGGAAAGCTAAAGCTTTTGTGTGAACAACAATGAAGGTTCTTGCTAATTCAATTAAGTGGAAAGAGATGAAGATGGTGAACCTTATTTGGAATTATTAACCGGTAAACTTTCTTTATTTTCCTTATTTCTTTATCTCAATAGCTTAAGGTGTTTTCTTGGGGTGAAGGAATTTGATTTCCGTTGCCCATGTATTAGGTGACTAATAGGTTGAGGGCTAAGGGTTAGTCCCTCAATTTTCTATACCTTGTACCTTTAGCCCTATAGTTTCCCTCTTTACAATTTAGTCACCAAACTATGTTTCAATGTTTTCAGTATAGCCTTTAGTCAATAATAATTCTAAATTTGGGTTCTATAATTGAAAATTGACCACTTGGTCAAAAGTCAATACAATGATTTGACTTTTTGATGTCGGATTTCCAATCGCCATAATCCAAATTCAACTAGGCTAGTTTTTAGGGTGTTACAATTCTCCCCTTAAGAAAATCCGTCCTCGAATTTTACCTGAACCGAAGAGATGAGGATGTTGTTTCTTTATCGTCTCTTTGGCTCCTATGTAGCTTTTTCAACCTTGTGACTCCTCAATAGCACCTTGACTAGAGGGATGTTTTTGTTACGAAGCCTTTTGACTTCCCCTTCTGATGAGTGCTTTATTTTGTTATTATTTTACCGTCAATTACTCCCTGTTGAATCTTTAATATTGCTGATTTGGGTCGATTTTATTCATTTATGTGCAGGACTTCAAATTCCAGAAAGCAACGTTAAAAGAGCATGTTCTGTAGATTTTTGTATTTTCTATAATCATGGCTAGAAACATGGGCATGACTTGGGGCATGATGATGTTCGACGTGGGAGATTCTGGCAGTCCAGTTAGCAGTAGCTTCTAGAATACGATCCAGTCAGCATCATCTAGAAGAACGGATGGATGGGATTTAATTAGGATTTTAGGATTAAATTTGAATCTAAATATTTGGGAATTATCACTTTATATTTGGGAATTATCATTTTAAGGATTTATTTGAATATTTTTAGAATTATATTACGTATTTTATTTTAAATATTTTTAGGTTTTTCTCAAGATATAAATACCTTCTTAGGGTAAAGCTTGAAATATTATTCTGTACTTAGCTTTTATTTGTTCTTAGGAATTTTCACTTTTATAAAAGTTTTCTTTCCTAATTTCATTTTTCCTTAGTTTTCATTTTACTTTCTTCAAACTATGCTCATTTTACTTTCTTCAAACTATGCTAAGTATGATTTCTATCATGCTTAGCTAATTTTTCAATTAGCTAAAGGCTTAAGCAATGACTCAATTCATTTTGTGAGAATTGAAAAGCACTTAATATCTTCGGATAAAATTCTCAGTTTTCTGTAAACTTAGATTGGCAACCAGCCTTTCTTTTAAAATCATTGCACTTTCATTTCAAAAACGCGCGTTGGTCTGAATGTTGTTTTGATTTAAAGTTGGGAGGAATGATCGCCTTGTAGCATATTCGACTTCCTATGAACACACTTAGCGATGTATTCGTTAAGGGAAATTGAGATTGGATTCGATTCTCACTAAGACAACATAATCCGAGTCGGGCTTTTCTAACTCTTCAACTACACTGGCACTAGCAACGATAGTTGTGGCTAGTCCAAGTAAGAACCGAATTCCAAAGATTGTCTTTGGATTGTTGGTTACAAAAGTGAAAAGTTACAAGGGTTGGGCCTTGTACACTGTAACCGACATGTATCCGGTGTAAAATATTTTTCGATGATCAGCTTGAATTGAGGCTAAGCTAAGCTTGAGGCTATTCATTTAATCACTTTTCTCTTTAAAGTTTACTTTCGTTATTTTCTCCAAATCCCTTTTCAAAATTTCTTTTATCTACTTTGTTTTTAATTTCTACTTGTTTCTCTAAATCAAACCCCCTATTTCCTTTACTTTTTTTTCAACAAAGTTAGAATCAGAACCTTTCAACATCAAAAGCTCCTTAGTTCATGTGGATTGACCTTTCTTCTCTTTACTATGCCTTTTTATTAATTTATTTTGAGATTAAGGACTATTTATTTGACAATTACGATGCTTGTCAAATTGGCGTCATTGCTGGGGACTTCGGCAAAGTTATTGATATAGTTTGTTTTGATTTATGATCAAGAAGAATCCAGGAGAACTAGCAGATTTCGAACCAAAAATTGAAGCATTATCCAAACACTTTGGGAAAGAATACAACAACAGCAAGAACATCAACAACATCAATCTGAACCAGATCTAGAAACACCCTTTAACGCAGACACACTCTTTGAATTCGACAACGTGGAACAGATTCTGATGGCAGAAAAAGACCAAACTATTCGCAAACTTGTCACAGCACCTGAGGATCAACAACCGTTGTGCATCACACTCCTGAATGGAAAAACACAATTCGCACTTAAGACGAGCCTAATACATCTTCTACCGACCTATCATGGTTTGCCCAATGAAAACCCGCGTAAACATCTCAAAGAATTTCACATGGTTTTTTTAAGTACAAAACCACAGGGAGTATCCTAAGACCAAATCAAACTCTATGCTTTCCTTTTTTCCTTAGCCGATATGGATAAAGATTGGTTATTTGATTTGTCGTCTAATTCGGTTACTACATGGACTAATATGGCTCAACTTTTTCTTGACAGGTTCTTCCCTGTAACCAAGGCGAGCGAACTAAGGTGAAGCATCTTGAGTATCCGACGAAAAGATATTGAGTCATTATACGACTACTAGGAAAGGTTCAAGAAATTATGCGCAAATTGTACACAACATAGGCTGACGGAACAAACACTTCTTCAATACTTCTATGAAGGATTAACCCCTATGGAGATGAAAATGATCAATGCAGCAAGTGGAGGGGCACTCGTAAACATGACTCCGACTGCAGCAAGGAATTTAATTTCTATTATGGCCGCTAACTCTTAACAGTTTTGCCCTTCCAGTGAACCCTTTCGACGAGTTCACGAGGTAAATACAGTTTCTTAATAGAGTAAAATTGATAAGTTGGTTGACATAGTTCAATCCCTTGTTGTAGAAAAAAAAGGTACAGCTAGACTTTGCATAATATGTACGATGCCAGACCATCCCACAGATTGTTGTCCGGTGTTGCAGGAAGATGTTGTTGCACAAGTAAATACATTAGGTAATTTTCTGGGACCTCCTCAGAAACCTTACAGTCCTAACGCTAACACATACAATCTGGGATGAAGGGATTATCCAAACTTCGGTTATGTACAAAACCAAAGATCGAATCAATCCTATCAACTGAGACCACCTCTATAGTAGCCGTATCAATAACTGAAGTCGTCATTGTAGTCCATCGTCGAGCGATTTGCACTATTTCAAGAGAAATTTTAGAATCGCATCGAGGCTCATCTATAAGAGTTAGATAAGCAAATGAGTCACTAGCTCGAGCTGTGGGTCAAATAGAATTACAGGGAAAACTACCATCTCAAACTGAGGTGAACCTATGAGAAAATGTGAGCGCAATCACCCTTCGGAGTGGCACTATTGTCACACCACCAGTCTCTGCGAATACTGTCATAGAATCCCAAAAAGAAAACGAATCGAGATTCCAAGGGAGAGGGAAGAAGCTGATGCAAGATCCCAAAGTAAAAACAAGGATGAGTCGCAAACTCCTCCCACACCATCTCTCTATGTCATTCCACCTCCCTTTCATTCGAGGCTGGTTAAACGCGATAAACAAGCTGAGGAAAAAGAGATACTTGATATTTTTCGATAAGATAAACATATCTCTTCTTGAGGTAATCTGAAAAGTTTCGAGATATGCCAAATTCAGGAAAGACCTTTGCACAATCAAAAGAAGACTTATCGGCAATGAAAAGGTAAATTTGGGTAAAAACGTATCAACTATTTTTTAGCGTAGACTTTCACCTAAGCTAAAAGACCAAGGTATGTTTGCTATCCCTTGTAAAATTGGTAAACTAGAAATTAAACGTGCTATGTGTGATTTGGGTGCTTCCATAAATGTTATGCTGTTTTCCGTTTACAATTCACTTAGTGCAGAGCCTTTGAAGAAAACAAGAGTGACAATCCAGCTCGCTGATAGATCCATCATTTACCCCGATTGACTCCTTGAGAATGTACTAGTTAGGGTAAATGACTTAATTTTTTCAGTAGATTTCTATGTCATCGACATGGAAAATGACCGAACCTAACTCTTCCTCTGATATCCTTCTTAGTCATCCCTTTCTAAGCATGGCACATACGAAAATTGACGTTAGAAGTGGCATCATTACCGTGGAATTTGATGGTGAGGTTGTTAAATTTGATGTTTATAAGGCGATGAGGTACTTAGATAATGTTGCAAATATTAGTTTCATTGACATTTATGAGCCTTTGGCAAAAGAGTCTGTTGAAACTAACTTATCCGATGATATGTGCAGAGAATTGGAGAATCACGGCAAAAAATTTGGGAGTTGGAAAATATTTATTCTACTTATTCTGACTTGCATCTAACTCTGTCAAAAACTAAAATGTTTCCTTCTATTTTGCAGGCACCAAATTTGGAGTTAAAATTACCTCCGGATAAATTGAAGAGTAAAGGAGATATTTTTTCAAAAAAATAAAGGATCTCCATGATCTAAAATTTTTCATAGGGAAGTTCTCAGTTGGACAAAGCGTATGAATTGGCGGAAGTATTTGTCGCAGTAATTGTAGTCTAAATCAGGTACCCCAAATATTTTGAATCGAACTTTAATAGAGTCAGTTGCGGTATTCTTGGTCGAACAGAGCAAAATTTCCAGTCCATGGAAATATTTTACGCATGGATTAGTAGTGGAAAAACCATTTATTAAAAAGTGCACGTTAGCAAATCCTTCCCCCACTTAGGCGCAGGTTAGCGTAACCCATTTCCCCCTAATCTATCACACCTCCCAAATCACCCAAAATTTTCATTATTTTTCCCTTTTCCCTACTGTTATTCCAATTTCCCCCTTTTCAACTTTGTAGCCCTCAAATCTCGATCCCCCAATAATTCCCCACCAACTCTACAACCGCACCATAGCTGTGCCACCATCTTTCAGCTCGTGCACCCCCTCAAAGCATGCAACCTCCCTCAATTTTTGTTTCACCCAACTTTCCACGATCGATAACCAACCAAAATTCACCCCTCAGCTACGATCTCACAACCCACCGTCGCACCCTGCAGTAGCCCAGCTACCGATCTCGCCATCCTTTGCAGCACCTGAACCACAAGAACCAGTATTCTCAACCGGGGCTACCGCACCATCGCACTCTATGCCCACGGCCGTCATTAAACACATGGAGTATCTCTATTCCTTCTCTTACGCTTTCAATTTTCATATTGGGACAATATGTTTTAAGTGAGGGGGTAGAGGTTTGACGCGTCATTGTTTTCTTTCTCTTGTTTCTATATTTTGATTTGAGTTGCCTTAGTTGATATCTGAGATGTTTTGTTGCCAATCTTGACTTTTACCTTATTTCATTGGTTACCTTATGAGTTTATGATTACACTTTTAACGGAATTAGGGTGCATGATAGTGAAATGGCATGATTAAGTTTTACTTTAAAATCTTACTTGATATCTCATACATTTGTCGATTGATATGTTTCTTGACTCAGTACAAATTACACTTTCTTGTGAGATTCGAGCCTAAACGAGCAAACTTTTTCATTTTTGCTCATTTGCTCGATTGAGTGTGCCAGACTAATATTGATAATCTAAAACTTGTGAGTGAATACATATCGAGACTACATGTTTTGAACTTGATGATTTAATATGATAGGGGCACTTAGGATTAACCCACTTCTCTACCCAAAATTGCCTACCCTTTTGTATCCCTTTGTAAACCATTTTGTGCTTTTGCCCTTTTTCTTTGCTTAACCGCATTATAAACCCGAAGCTTTTTTTAACCTCTTTTGTTACCCTTGTCTTGGCAAAGATTGATATGTTCTACGAACAAAGAAAAATATATGAATAGCGTCAACAAAGAAGAAACATTCCCAAAAACTAGTTCTACTGTGCTAGAACAAAAAATAAACAACTGAAGAAAAAGATTCAAAAAAATAATTCGGTTGTTTGATTTTTGTTACACTTCTTTGCATTTACTCTGCTTGGTTTGTGACTTGAGCTTATATAATATTTGTATCTCTTGTCTTGATGTTAACCCATATTTTTGGCCTTTTCCTCTACCTTTACCTTATCCCCGTTACAACCTTTAAAGACCCTTTGATTAATGCATCTTGTTCATTTTAGTGGTGGAGACTTGATTTCCTTACAAGCATATGTTAGTGTCATGTTTGATCCCGACTTGAGCGATTTCTTTACCTTAAACACTTTGAGAGACAATGAGCGGATCCTTGTGAGGTATTGAGTTTTGTTACATTGAAATTAATGGACTATTGGGATATCTTGGTCTTGCTTGCACTCGTTCCTAATTATGCTTTTTACTTGATTGTTATTTTGTTTCCGATACTTGTTGAAATATTGACTCATTTGGTTTTCTTTTATATATTGTGAGATGAAGGATGGTAACTTGAGATTTCTTTTATTTGACTAAAGCATGCTTGAGGACAAGCATTGAATAAGTGCTTTATTTTGTTATTATTTTACCATTAATTACTCCCTGTTGAATCTTTAATATTGCTTATTTGGGTCGATTTTATTCATTTATGTGTATGACTTCAAATTCCAGAAAGTAGCATTAAAAGAGCATGTTCTGCAGTTTTTTTATTTTCTGGAATCATGGCTGGAAACATGGGCATGACGATGTCCGATGTGGTAGATTTTGGCAGTCCAGTTAGCAGTAGCTTCTAGAAGGCGATCCAGTCAGCATTATCTAGAATGAGAGATAGACGAGATTTAATTAGGATTTTAGGATTATGTTTGAATTTAAATATTTGGGACTTATCATTTTAGGGATTTATTTGAATGTTTTTGGAATTATCTTAGGTATTTTATTTTAAATATTTTTAGGGTTTTCTCATACTATAAATACCCCCTTAGGGTGAAGCTTGAAAGATCATTCTATACTCAACTTTTATTTTTTTTGACCGGTAGGAAGTGAGCTGACTTGGTGAAATGTTCAACAATGACCCAAATAGCATCATGCTTAGCCAATGTCAATGGTAGTCAACTAACGAAATCCATAGTGATCATTTCCCATTTCCATTGAGGTAACTCAATAGTTTGCAATAATCTGGTGGGAACACGATGCTCAGCCTTAACTCACTGGCACATGAGGCACTTGGACATGTATTATGTGATAGCTTGTTTCAAACCAGGCCACCAATAGAGTTCCCGGAGATCCTGGTACATCTTTACTGATCCCGGGTGAACAGAAAAAAGGGGTTACAATGAGCTTCCTTGAGAATTTCATCTTGTAGTGACTTATCATTGGGTACATACATTCGATCACGGAAACTCAAGAGTCTTTCAAAATTGACTTTAAAGTCAAGATCATAATTACTCTAAGATTTAGAGACAATGGTTTGCAATTCAAGATCTTGGTCCTGCAATGACTTAATCCTTGATGCAATGGTAGACTGAATTTGAAGTTCAGCTACTAGGGTCCGATGCTTTCTAAGCTTGAAATGAGCATTAATAGCTCGAGAGGAAGGCAAAGGTTTGCAGCTAAGTGCATTAGCTACAACATTGGCTTTGCCCGGTGATAGCCAATGACAAGATCATAATCTTTTAGAAGTTCCATCAAACCTTCTTTGTCGAAGATTCAACTCTTTCCGAGTCAATAAATACTTGAGGCTCTTGTGATCGGTGAAGAGATAACATTTTTCTCCGTAGAGATAATGTCTCCAAATTTCAATGCAAACACAACTGCAGCCAGTTCAAGATCATGAGTATTATAGTTCATTTCGTGTGGCTTTAGTTGTCTCGAAGCATATGCAATAACCTTGCCTTCTTGCATCAATACACATCCTAACCCGAGATATAAAGCATCACTGTCTAATCCTTACCGGACTCAGGTTAGGTTAAGACCGGTGCATGAGTTAATACTTGTTTGAGCTGGTCAAAGCTATGTTGTTGCTTCTCGGTCCATTCAAAAGGAATGTCTTTTCATAGAAGATTTGAAAATGGTGCTGCTATTAAAGAGAAACCTTTAACAAATCTCCTATAGTAACCAACAAGACCGAGAAAACTCCGAATCTCTCCAATATTCTTCGGTGGCCTCCACTGGCTTGAATCTTTTTCAAGTCCACTTGGATATCTGCTACTAACATAATATGTCCTAAAAATGAGACTTTTGTGAGCCAAAACTCACACTTGTTGAGTTTAGCTTAGAGCTGCTTCTCCCAGAGAGTCTAAAACACAATACGGAGATGATTTCGATGTTCAACTTGATTCTTGGAATAAATCAGTATATCATCAATGAACACCACTACAAATTTTTCAAGATAAGGTCTAAAAACTCAGTTCATAAGATCCATAAAGACAGTCGGTGCATTGGTTAACCCAATGGGCATCACCATGAATTCATAGTGGTCGTATCTTGTACGAAAAGTAGTTTTAGGTATATCACATTCCTTGACCTTCATTTGGTAAGATCCAGACCTCAAATCAATCTTGGAAAAGTAGTAGCATCTTTGAGTTGGTCAAAGAGATCATCGATACTCGAAAGAGGATACTTGTTCTTGATAGTCAGCTTATTTAATTATCGGTAGTCAATACAAAGGCACATAGATCCGTCTTTCTTCTTGACAAAGAGGACATGAGCTCCCAAGGGTGAAGAACTCGGTCGAATGAAGCTATTATTTGATAAGTCTTGAATATGTGCTTTAAGTTCCTCAATCCCAAACTCAAATTCCAAACTCAAATTCACAGGTTGGTGGCAAACCCGAAAGCAGCTTGAGAAACACATCAAGAAATTCATGCACTACATAGATGCCTTGCAATTGTGGTTCTACCTTATCCTTGACTTCGATGGCATACAATGATGGATTATTACCTCTAGTGTTCATTAGAGTTATACTCTCCTTGCCAAGACCTCGTTGATGCAACTTCTTCTTGCTATAGTCCACCCAGGCTTAGTGCTCATCGAGCCAATCAAGTCCCAATATAACATCAAATTCATGAATAGGGAGGGCCATGAATTTCGCCAGAAATGGAATCCCTTGAATCATTTAAGGGAAATTCTTTCATATTAAACTAATCACAACATTATCACCTGTAATCTTGGTAGCTATGGGCTCAGACGGTAACTTAAACTTCTTTATCAATACAATGCTTATAAAAGAGTGAGTAGATACACGATCTATCAATGCATAAAAAGGATGAGAGTATAATTCAATAGTACCTACGATAATGTCTAGATCATCATCATCCTCTCTGCTCCGCACATGATATATTTGAGCGGAGGCCTTGGATTCTTGTCGGTTCGGGGTCCTCATAGAGCCGCTAGGTCTTCCTGTAATTCCTGATACTATTTGTTTCTGCCCTTTACCCTTGAAATATTGAGCAGGGAACGTAGTGCTAGCCGATGGGGTGGTTTTAGAGGTGTTCATAGGGCAATCCCTGATGAAGTGGCCTTGCTCACCACATAAGTAACAAGCTCACGTCTGTTTGCGGCACTAACTTGTAAGGTATCTCCTCTAGCAATAGGTACATACAGGATGTCGCGAGTCTCTACTCGACCCACCAGTGTTTTCCACAAAAGTAACCCTTGAAGTAGAATGGGTCAAGCTTTGAATTTTTTCCATGTAACTGAATCCAACAGATTGGTGCAACACAGATTGCTTAGGCCCTTGTATTTTGCCTTCTTTGGAGGTAAAGGGGGATGATATTCATCCCGAAACCTCTTGTCAGATTGTGTCCCTCCAAATCTTCTAGCCTTTTGCGAGGCTTATGTAGAAATGGCTTGGTTAACTAGATTTTGAAAATTGGCGATCCCCAATACAATACATGTAACACCCTCATCTCGGCCTGATAGAGAACCGGGTTGGAAAGTGTTACCGAAAACTTATTCAGAGGTTAGAAGCTTAATCGGAGTTCAGAATCTTATTCAAAATGTATTATTAATCTATTTTACAACTTATCGAACAAACTTATTAATAGCTTACTCAATTTGGGGTTAATTTCAAACTTTTTCAAAATTAGGGACTAAATCATAAATTTTACAAATTAAGGGTCTTTATCATAATTTCTTTTTACTAACCTTCAATTGATCTTTTCATTTATTATCTTGCAAAATTTTGTTATTAACGGAGGTCATTTACCCATCTGATTAGATCATTTAAAGTTTAGTGACCAATTTATAAACTATTTAAAACTGTAGTTTCAGTCTTTTAACAGAATTCACTAACACTGTACCGATACACTTGAAACTGTATCAGTACGCTAACCCAAATTTCTCAATTCCAGATTTAAGGGTAACAAGCCTGTATCGGTACATCTAAGCCTGTATCGATACATGTTGACCGAGGTTTACTCGTTTTGGTACAGCCTAAGGCCGTATCAATACAATTTATTTCTCAAACCCTACTTCCAAGATTCGTACTGATACACCCCCTTTTTCGTATCCACGCGCTTTGCTTTACTAGGTCCAAATATGCAAGGCTGTATCGATACAGCTTAACCCGTATCGATACGCCGGTCTTGTAATGACATATTTTATCTGGTTTTTATTTGAATTAACCGATCAAATGATGTCCAAACTTTACCAAATTTTACCAGTGGTATTTAATTGCTAAAACCTACTATCTTGTCAATTTTTAAGTCTATTTGAATCCGTTTACTATGTTTTTACCTTTTAGTGCCTTTACGCCCAATTTAACTAGTTTCTTTAGTTTACAACCACACCATCTTCCATTTTTAGTACTTAAACACTTTAGAGCCATTACATACATATCAAAATAGACCAATGTAACACGTCTGAGCCCTATGCCACCATACTAGGAGTTTAAAACAAAACATAAGCATACATGAAATTGGCGGAAGTGACTTGCAACTTCAACAACACGATCGAGGCTCGGATTGCTTCAAGGTCCTGAAATGCATGAGACACACACATATTAGGCTTACATAGCCTAGTGAGGTAGTTATAACAAATGGAACCAAGTTCTTTAATGGCATGTAAACAGGTGAGCATGCTTGAACGACATATACATAATATTAACATATACAATTCATGCTTAGCATCAACATATAGTAATTCCATATATCAAATGCAAAACACATATTCTTCATTTTCCCTTGGACATAGCAACCAATGGATACGCGATTTCCCTTGTACGCCACACATATCGAAATAGGCCTTAGCCTTGAGCCGTAGCTCTAAAGTCTCTTACACAATCCAACATTTTCTCCCCACATATAGGCCGTAGCCCCGGACCGTAGTCTAATCCTTGCTTAGTAAGCTCAAATAACCCTATGGCATGCCAATTGTATCCAATTTCCACAAGTGTCCAAGGTTACACATATCATCATAAAACTCACCTTTGTACCCTTAGGTCATATCGGATTACAAATTGAGCCTTGGCTCCAAATGGCATATCATAACATGTTCATATCAAGTTTCACACATAAAATATTCAAATATCATACATAAGTTCACATATAACATATTTAAATATGAAGAACTTACCACACTTACCATGGAATCCACATACATTTGCTCTACTTAAGCCCTTACCAAGATGCAAGTTTCTAAGAACAAAACAAATGCAATCGGGATGGCACCTAGCCAATCCCATAACACAACTATACTCACCTAGTACTCGGAGACTTCAAGTTTCTCAGATAGCGATCCCATTGCCGTTGGAAGAATTCGAAATAGCCGATGGTGAAGATGACTTGCCTTCCACCACTTGAGCTAGTTAAAAATTAGAGGATTACATTAGAATCAAAACTAAATATTCATAAACATTTTTCAAGCTTATCAAAGCTTGTAGACAACATCAAAAATAAGGAAATTAGCTTCTTAACACATGGACTTAGCTTGAATATTCAAGGCTTAAAATTTGAAATTAAACTCTAAGGATTGAAGGTATCATCAAATTGATATAGGGGTTTTACTTACCCAATTGCAAGCTTTCAATTGATTTATCGAAATCAAACAAAGGCTAAGGATTAGATCGAGGTGCTTGTTTGAGCTTAGGGAGGAAGATAACAATAGAGGTGTGTGCTTATTTTTAAGGCAAATGGTGGGTTTAGTCTCGGTAATAGGCAAAACAAGGGAATAAAGCTTTTCCTATCTATTTTAAAACAATCCTTAATCTCTAATTATTTTTTACCTCCTAAGGGAACCAATCAAAAGCTTTCCCTTGTGCAAAGGAAGGCTTAAACAATTGTTTCCATCCCATCATATCTTTTTACAATTCTTTTGGCAATTGACAATTGACCACATCTTTTCTGAGCTATCCCATGTGAATGGGTGGCAAACAAGTAGGTGAGTCATCCCCTACTTCAAATCTTTTCAATTTGGTTACTAGATCAATTTGGGCAGAGACCCATATCGATACACCTTATGGTCGTTGATAAGTGCTACGCAATTGTGCAAGTATACACGTCGCAAGTAATAAAGTGATATGAGTATCGAGTATCGTCTCCACAGGGATTGGTTTGGGCCACTTTGCTTAAGTTACTGCACTGTGAAAAGTAAAAACACAATTAAAGGATTAAAGGAGTTTAACTAATAACTAAACTAGAAAGCAATAAAGTAAAAGAAAAGATGAGATCGATTGAGAGAGATAGGCCAGGTTATCGTGAGTTGAGGTGTGATAGCCGATTGGATCGTCTTGGTAAAAGAGTGCAAGAGCAACTCAATTGCCGTGGCAACTTGCACAGCGGGGTTGCCTTGGCAACTAATCGATGGTTGCCTGGGCAACTAGCTGGGCAACTACTTGGGCGTCTGGGCAGCAACTTCAAGGTTCGGCGGAGCGTTCTTCAATGGTTTCTTCTTATCCCTAAGTCGAAACTCTAGCTACTTGTGCATGCCTTGATAATACATCCCTGCGTGAATCAAGGGTGAACAACAACCAATCTTGCGCTCCTTTTAGCCGTTGAAATCCTTAACTTATTCCTAAGCCGGATTAATCTTCACCATCAATAGATTGAATAAAGACCATACTCATTCGTTTCTTGAATCTAACTCTCCCGATATTAGATAAATAGATGAAGTTACGAGATCCTCTCCCAATTCACTCGCAAACAAGAATAAAAGCCAAGAATGAGTAAACCTTGAAATAGAAAAGTGCAAACTCTTATTACCTAAACAAAAACCAATAGTTTCTCAACAACAAAACACAATAACCCCAACCAATCAAGTTAGTTCATGGTTGGGTTCAAAAGATATACAAAGAATAATCCCCAAACCATGAATCTAATGGAAGCAAAGAAGAAGAAGAAGTCGAAATTTCCCCTCCTTGCTATCTTGTCGAAATTTCCCTCTTGCTCTCCCCCTGGATTGTCGAAATCTCCTTGCTATTTATAGGGCTAGGCCAAAGTCCTTCTTTGAGGAGGAGTTTGAGTTGGAATTAAATTATCTTTAAAGAATATAATTCTTTATTATAATTTTATTCCTATTAGAACTTCTCCTATCTTCTTGGAATTTAATTCTTCTTTAATCTCTGCATGGCAATCAAATTCCTTTGGGCTTGGGCCTTGCTCCATGTCATCTTGGGCTTGTAAAGTCATTAATTTCGACATCCCTATTGCATTTTGTCTTTGTCGACAAATGCCATGGCAACTGCTCGCCGTCTCCTTCATGCATTGCCCTGGCAACTAGCTCGGCATATCCTTCATGCATTGCCCACAACAACTAGCTCGGCATTGCTTTGGCAAGTGATCCTGCACATACACACACAAAAACACACCAAAGCAGCATCTTTTTCCACAAAATCACCAAGTTATGTAATCAAGCTCAACGGTGGAAAGAAACATGAATTAATGCATGAATGACTAATTATGCAACTATTATGAGCTTAAGTCTAACAATAATATGAGTAAAAAGGGTAATAAAAATAGTACTTTTGAACACTTATCACGCCCCCAAACTCGAACTATTGCTTGTCCTCAAGCAATGCAAACTAACAATTACCTGCCAAGACTTTAATCATCAAAGACATGCTTTAAACTTGAATTCAAACCTCGGAACCGTGACACAAAGTATGATCACCTTTTAAATTTTTCGGATTGCACAAAAATTTCCCGGAACAAAACTATAATGCTCGTGACAATGTGTGTGCGTAGTTGTGTACAAGTTGATTTTCAAGATTCTATGTGAATAGTAGGCTTTTATCAATTTAATTACTGGGGCATTTATTTTAATTTTCACTAGAGCCAATTTCGGGCACCTCTAGTAAAGTAAGCAATTTCTCATTTTATTTTAGTCGACTAGAGCCAATTTCGGGCACCTCTAGCGATTCTTTAATGTGCATTAACTACTAGAGCCAGTTTCGGGCACCTCTAGCAAGAAAGTGTATTTACTACTAGAGCCAGTTTTGGGCACCTCTAGCAAGAAATTAACTTTTAATTTTCAATTTTAAATTTACCCAAATTTTAAGCAACCTAAGTTCACTAAGTTTCTTTGAATCAACAACCCACAACCGTGTAAAAAAATTCAGCATCATAGTAAAACTCTAAGTTCTTTTCATGCAATCCTAAAATTAAAGGTTATTTCAATTAAGTACAGTGGCAAAAATTCATCATTGGATATTCAACAAGTCTTAAGCAATTAAATCAAATTAAAGGCATGGCAAGTAACATATGCAACCTATATGTGATTGCTAAAGATGAATGCAACTAAACATGAAACTAACTAGAAACCAACACCCCCAAACTCGAGAGAAGCATTGTCCTCAATGCATGTAAGAGTGAAACAAAATTTAAAAGAAACTAAATGAAATGAGTTAGTCGGAGAGGTCGTCACCTCGATTGATGAGTTTCCTTCGTGCCGCTTTTGCTTGATTCAATTTTCGGTCGGTGGTTGAATGCTTGAGGCTAGTACCGCGTGAATAGCATTGCCTTGATTTGGTCCATGTTTGCCGATGCAGGTTTACTTGCATGTGCATCGATAGTTGCCGGCCATTGTTGTTGCTCGGGCATCGCCATTTTCCGTTGTGGTTGTTGTTGTGCGAGTAGTCGGCAAAAAAATTTCTTATCATGGTGGTTGTGAGTCTTGTTGTGGAAAAGAAAATAAAGAAAACCGGAAACTAAAGATAATGAAGAAAAAATAAAATATATCCTAAAAAATAAAGAGAAAAAATAACAAAAAATAATAGAACAAAATAGTTCAAAAAATAAAAATAAAAATAAATGTATCGATGAGTTGCCGTGGCGTCGAGGGTTGCCGAGGCATGCACATCCATGGTTGCCGAGGCGTCGGGGTTGCCGAGGCGTCTTGGCGTCCATGGTTGCAGAGGCGTGCGTATCAGGAGTTGTTGCGGTGTTGAAGGTTGCCGTTTTCGATACTTCTTATAGTCCATCCGCACCCTCCATCGGGTGATAATATTGCCCAAAAAGAGTTTGGCAAATGTGCTTGCCACTACTCCCTTTTGTGTTACCATGGTGGAGGTGTCTTTCTTCTTTGTTCGCTTGTAGTCCATGTATACTCTCCACCTTGCTACTATTCCTGAAGGCACAAATATATTAATAGGAAAAATTATATCCATTCTCAACCATTCAATTACCTCATTCTTGTCGACTTCTATCATGGTTGGATGTAGCCTTTGTTGTCGTGGCAATTGCTGCTCAAGCCAATTGCCGTGGCAATCAGTTGTCAAATTTTGCTCTAAGTCAAGGGAAGAATCAATTTTCTGAAGAGCTTTATGAATCCAAACACCTTTTTCTTTTGGCCTCTCAAACATCTCCATCAGTAGAGATTTCGATGGCTTCAAATCTACCAACCTCGGTTCCTCAAGACATACCTGCAATGGACGAGGTGAGTTTTAAAGAATTCAAAAGGTTCAACTATTACCTGCTCATATTCCATTGGCAAAGTATTATCATCTCGTTGATCTTGCATGTGGTCGAGTAATTGCCGTGGCAATTGTAGATGAGAGCAATCTATAGATTCCTGCTTCAACATCAACGTTGTAACCTTCTGGGCATCAGGTTCCTCGAATTTGCTGTAGTATTATTGTTCTCGGCTTCACCGAGTGTTGTCGCGCATTGCTCGCTCAGGCTCCTCAATCATTGCCGAGGCAATTTGTTGTTCATGCTCATCATGTGTTGGGCAGTCTCTCTCATTGGCATCCTCTTGACTTTGAGATTCTAGTTGTTCCTCACACATCAGAGAGATTTCTTTGCATTGCTCCTTGTCCTCTTGCCTTGGGACTTGAGATCCCTAGGAATGAATTGTTGGTGCATGTTATCCATGACATATGTGGATCTCCCCAATGATCTTCTGAATCCCCTAAGGTTGCATCCCACTGAGCTATCCTCGTATCCATAGATTTTGATAGTTCTCGAATCTCTTCAATTGATCCGTCAAGTCTAGCCAAAGAAGCTAGTAACGTTTCCTCCAAGGAATTGGAATGCTCTTGAAAAGGACTACATTGCCATGGCGTATCTGTTGCTGCGGCAAAATTGTTATGGTAAAAAAAATTTTGAGCTTTTTGACCATACCATGAAGAATTTTGCTGATGGTTCCCTCTATGGTCCTCCATGTAGTTATATGCACCGAAAATGTGAGAGCAATTTTCAAACACATGATGTTCTCCACACATAGCACAAGATTTTTCCACGGTATAAGTTCTTTGGGCTTTTCTCGGTTGGTATAGGTAATCATCAAAGGGTGCAAGGAACTCTTGATTGGATTGATTCATATCTTCCAACATCATCTCTCGAATAGATTGACTTTTATTTCCCGACATGTTGATGTTCCTTAACTTGTAGCGCACCTAATTTTTTTTAATAAAACAAACAAAAAGAAAAGTTAGTAAAACTAATAAAAAAATGCAATAACAAAAACAACTAACACCAATTGTCAATCCCGACAACGGCGCCAAAAAACTTGTTGCGTGTGATAAGTGCTACGCAATTGTGCAAGTATACACGTCGCAAGTAATAAAGTGATATGAGTATCGAGTATCGTCTCCACGAGGATTGGTTTGGGCCACTTTGCTTAAGTTCTCGCCTTTGTGAAAAGTAAAAACACAATTAAAGGATTAAAGGAGTTTAACTAATAACTAAACTAGAAAGCAATAAAGTAAAAGAAAAGATGAGATCGATTGAGAGAGATAGGCCAGGTTATCGTGAGTTGAGGTGTGATAGCCGATTGGATCGTCTTGGTAAAAGAGTGCAAGAGCAACTCAATTGCCGTGGCAACTTGCTGGCGGGTTGCCTTGGCAACTAATCGATGGTTGCCTGGGCAACTAGCTGGGCAACTACTTGGGCGTCTGGGCAGCAACTTCAAGGTTCGGCGGAGCGTTCTTCAATGGTTTCTTCTTATCCCTAAGTCGAAACTCTAGCTACTTGTGCATGCCTTGATAATACATCCCTGCGTGAATCAAGGGTGAACAACAACCAATCTTGCGCTCCTTTTAGCCGTTGAAATCCTTAACTTATTCCTAAGCCGATTAATCTTCACCATCAATAGATTGAATAAAGACCATACTCATTCGTTTCTTGAATCTAACTCTCCCGATATTAGATAAATAGATGAAGTTACGAGATCCTCTCCCAATTCACTCGCAAACAAGAATAAAAGCCAAGAATGAGTAAACCTTGAAATAGAAAAGTGCAAACTCTTATTACCTAAACAAAAACCAATAGTTTCTCACAACAACAAAACACAATAACCCCAACCAATCAAGTTAGTTCATGGTTGGGTTCAAAAGATATACAAAGAATAATCCCCAAACCATGAATCTAATGGAAGCAAAGAAGAAGAAGAAGTCGAAATTTCCCCTCCTTGCTATCTTGTCGAAATTTCCCTCTTGCTCTCCCCCTGGATTGTCGAAATCTCCTTGCTATTTATAGGGCTAGGCCAAAGTCCTTCTTTGAGGAGGAGTTTGAGTTGGAATTAAATTATCTTTAAAGAATATAATTCTTTATTATAATTTTATTCCTATTAGAACTTCTCCTATCTTCTTGGAATTTAATTCTTCTTTAATCTCTGCATGGCAATCAAATTCCTTTGGGCTTGGGCCTTGCTCCATGTCATCTTGGGCTTGTAAAGTCATTAATTTCGACATCCCTATTGCATTTTGTCTTTGTCGACAAATGCCATGGCAACTGCTCTTGCGTCTCCTTCATGCATTGCCCGGCAACTAGCTCGGCATATCCTTCATGCATTGCCCTGGCAACTAGCTCGGCATTGCTTTGGCAAGTGATCCTGCACATACACACACAAAAACACACCAAAGCAGCATCTTTTTCCACAAAAATCACCAAGTTATGTAATCAAGCTCAACGGTGGAAAGAAACATGAATTAATGCATGAATGACTAATTATGCAACTATTATGAGCTTAAGTCTAACAATAATATGAGTAAAAAGGGTAATAAAAATAGTACTTTTGAACACTTATCAGTCGTATCGATACAGCTAGACTGAATTGAGTAAGTTAGTTAAAAAGTAGTTAGGTCGTATCGATACAAGTCCTACGATATCGATACGTCTTGCCCAGATTCAGTATTTTCAACGAAACCCCTAACTTTCATTCTTTACAAAAAGGTCTAACAACTTCAATTAAACCGAAATAACTCCTATTATATCAGAATTGGTTACAAGAATCAAGCACTTACATTATTCAAGCATAACTGGTATAAAATTTTTGATCACCAGAACCTAATTCTAACTAGGCCGATTTTTGGGGTGTGACAGTAAACAAAGGACGGAGTTCATCACATAGTTCGTCAATAAACATACGACACTTCTCCTATTTGGTTTTAATATACTCAGCCCCATACTTACAATACTTGTAGAAGTCATGTATGTATTGTTCAACGGGTCTTCCTCCCTACTTCAAATGCAGGAATATTCTTCTTCTTTCTACTAGGTAATACTCACTGATGTATTTCTTACGGAATTCTTTCAAAAAGAACTCCCAAGTAACGGCTTCCTCAAGAACGGTGAGTATAGTGGTCTCCCACCAATGTTAGGTTTCATCAGCAATTAGGGCCAATGCACATTCGAGCTTATGTTCATCAGAACATTGAATTTTCTTGTTTAAAATCCTCAGTGTGTAGTCTAGCAGTACTCAACTATTTTAGGATTATCATCATCTTTACCAGTGAAGGTATAAGCCTGATGTTGGGCCAACTTTTCGATAGGGGCTCTGGGAGTCGATGAGGTAGCCACAGAAGGTTGAACCCCTTGTTCAGGCCTCATAGAGACCATGAACTGCTTAAACATCTCTACCATGCTTGCAAAGCATTCTTGCTGGGCAGGATGTATCAGTGGTGGATTTACCAGAGTTTTTGCACTTCTAGATGAATCGTAGGGTCATCCCTCCTAGCTTCCCCTTCGTGAGCGGAGGAGCCGGTGGAATGGTTGATATCATGATTTCCAAGATCCTAATCAGACATCTCGTATACTATAAGAAGAAAAGAAGATAGGGTCAGCTGCAAATCACATATATTATGTAGAAATAACTCCTAGGTGGAATATGCAATGACAGGCCTCAGTTTAGTCCTAGAATTGACTAAACTCTAGCTCTGATGCCACAAATATAACACCCCCTTCCTGGTCTAGTAGAGAACTGGGTTGGAGACGCTATCGGAGAATAATAATGGTGTCCGATATAGCAATTTTGTGGTTTGACAGTACTTTCATTGCAATACAATGATTTAACATTATTTATTCAATATAATAAAGCCAATAAATCAATATAAGCAACAACAAGTAATTTAGGGGACCATTATGCAAGTTTTACAAGTTTAAGGACTTATCTATGAATTTTGTAATTACTTCGTCCTTATCTGTATTTTTTCTTACCAATATAAAATTCAATGTGTAATTAACGAGCATATCAATTTTCAAAGAATTTCGAGTTCATTTACTAGCTTAATTAGTCATTTATATTTTAATTACCTAATTGTAAAGTCATAAACCAATTTCGGTATTTTTAACCAACTTACCTGTATTAGTACTAGTATTCGATAGGCCATACTGGTACACTTGGCTGTTATTACTGTTGGGATGGAAGGTAGGTATTGGTACAGGCTAGGTCGTATCGCTACGCTATGTAAAACACAAATTCCAGTAGCGTTTTACTGTACTGATACGTGATAAACCGTATCGATACTTGATATCTTAAGCATGTAAGGATCGGTATGGCCCCCTCCATACTGGTAGCCCGTTCATTCTACAAATTCCAATGACAAAAATTCATACCGCTACGCCTAAACCAATATCGGTACACCTTAACAATTTGATCCAATAATGCTTACTCGTACCGATATGCCCTTACCCGTATCGGTACGCCATGTTCTAAAATGACAGATTCTGTCTAGTTTTTGTCTATTTTAGGCAGCTAAGCAATGTCCAATGTCTACGAAACCTTACAGATAATATTCCTATAACATAATCTTGACACACGTCAAATTTTATAGCAGTATGCATATGTTTTCCATACTTGGCCTAATATGAGCTAATTTAACCATTTAAAGCAATATTTCAAACCACAAGCTAACCATATTAGGCCTTACAAGTCAACATACCTGATAAGTGTTCAAAAGTACTATTTTTATTACCCTTTTTACTCATATTATTGTTAGACTTAAGCTCATATTAGTTGCATAATTAGTTATTCATGCATTAATTCATGTTTCTTTCCACTGTTGAGCTTGATTACATAACTTGGTGATTTTTGTGGAAAAAGATGCTGCTTTGGTGTGTTTTTGTGTGTGTGCAGGATCACTTGCCAAATCAAGGCTAGTGCTAGTTGTCAGGGCAATACATGAAGGATATGCCGAGCTAGTTGCCAGGGCAATGCATGAAGGAGACGCCGAGCCAGTTGCCATGGCAATTGTCGACAAGAGCAAAGGTGATATGGTAGTCGAAATTGATGACTAGACAAGCTCAAGATGATGTGGAGCAAAACCCAAACCCAAAGGAATTTGATTTCCATGCAGAGATTAAAGAAGAATTAAATTCCAAGAAGATAGGAGAAGTTCTAGTAGGAATAAAATTATAATAAAGAATTATATTCTTTAAAGATAATTTAATTCCAACTTAAACTCCTCTTCAAAGAAGGACTTTGGCCTAGCCCTATAAATAAGATGGAGATTTCGACAATTCAGATAGAGCAAAAGGGGAGAGGATTTTTTACAACTCCAAAGGGCAAGAAGGAAGAGATTTCGACAAGATAACAAGGGGAGAGAGTTCGATTTCTTCTTCTTCTTCTTTGCTTCCATTAGATTCATGGTTTGGGGATTATTCTTTGTATATCTTTTGAACCCAACCATGAACTAACTTGATTGGTTGGGGTTATTGTGTTTTGTTGTTGTGAAAAACAATTGGATTTTGTTTAGGTAATAAGAGTTTGCACTTTTAATTCAAGGTTTACTCATTCTTGGTTCTTATTCTTGTTTGTGAGTGAATTGGGAGAGGATCTCGTAACTTCATCTATTTATCTAATATCGGGAGAGTTAGATTCAAGAAACGAATGAGTATGGTCTTTATTCAATCTATTGATGGTGAAGATTAATCCGGCTTAGGAATAAGTTAAGGATTTCAACGGCTAAGAGGAGCGCAAGATTGGTTGTTGTTCACCCTTGATTCACGCAGGGATGTATTATCAAGGCATGCACAAGTAGCTAGAGTTTCGACTTAGGGGTAAGAAGAAACCATTGAAGAACGCTCCGCTGAAACTTGAAGTTGCTGCCCAGACGCCCAAGTAGTTGCCCAGCTAGTTGCCCAGGCAACCATCGATTAGTTGCCAAGGCAACCCCGCTGTGCAAGTTGCCACGGCAACTGAGTTGCCCTTGCACTCTTATACCAAGACGATCCAATCGGCTATCACACCTCAACTCACGATAACCTGGCCTATTCTCTCTTTTTCTTTCATCCATTCTTTTAGTTTATTGCTTTTACTTTTCTCGTTAATTAAAACCTCTATTATCAATTGTGTTTTTATTTTCACAGTGCAGTAACTTAAGCAAAGTGGCTCAAACCAATCCCTGTGGAGACGATACTCGATACTCATATCACTTTATTACTTGCGACGTGTATACTTGCACATTTGCGTAGCACTTATTACACGCAACAAGTTTTTGGCGTCGTTGCCGGGGATTGGCAATTGGTGTTAGTTGTTTTTGTTATTGCATTTTTTTCTCTTAGTTTTACTAACTTTTCTTTTTGTTTGTTTTATCAAAAAAAAAATTTAGGTGCGCTACAAGTTAAGGGACATCAACATGTCGGGAAATAAAAGCCAATCTATTCGAGAGATGATATTGGAAGATATGAATCAATCCAATCAAGATTTTCTTGCACCCTTTGATGATTACCTATACCAATTGAGAAAAGCCCAAAGAACTTATACCGTGGAAAAATCTTGTGCTATGTGTGGAGAACATCATGTGTTTGAAAATTGCCCTCACATTTTCAGTACATATAACTATATGGAGGACCATAGAGGGAACCAGCAGCAAAATTCTTCATGGTATGTTCAAAAAGCTTAAAATTTTTTTTACCATAACAATTTTGCCGCAGCAACAGATATGTCATGGCAATATAGTCCTTTTCAAGAGCAATCCAATTCCTTGGAGGAAACGTTACTAGCTTCCTTGGCTAGACTTGACGGATCAATTGAAGAGATTCGAGAGCTATCAAAATCTATGGATACGAGGATAGCTCAGTGGGATGCAACCTTAGGGGATTTAGAAGATCAATTGAGGAGATCCACATATGTCATGGATAACATGCACCAACAATTCATTCCTAGGGATACTGACGTCCCAAGGCAAGAGGATAAGGAGCAATGCAAAGAAATCTCTCCGATGTGTGAGAAACAACTAGAACCTCAAAGTCAAGAGGATGCCAATGAGAGAGACTGCCCAACACATGATGAGCTTGAACAACAAATTGCCTCGGCAATGATTGAGGAGCCTGAACAGAGCAATGCCGCGATAACACTTGGTGAAGCTGAGAACAACAATACTACAGCAAATTTTGAGGAACCTGATGCCCATAAGGTTACAACATTGATGTTGAAGCAGGAATCTGTAGATTGCTCTCATCTACAATTGCCACGGCAATTACACGACCACATGCAAGATCAACGAGATGATAATACTTTGCCAATGGAATATGAGCAGGTAATGGTTGAACCTTTTGAATTCTTTAAAAACTCACCTCGTCCATTGCAGGTATGTCTTGAGGAACCGATGTTGATAGAGTTAAAGCCATTGAAATCTCTACTAATGGAGATTTTTGAGATGCTAAAAGAAAACGGTGTTTGGATTCATAAAGCTCTTCAGAAAATTGATTCTTCCCTTGACTTAAAGCAAAATTTGACAACTGATTGCCACGGCATTTGGCTTGAGCAGCAATTGCCACGACAACAAAGGCTACATCCAACCATGATAGAAGTCGACAAGAATGAGGTAATTGAATGGTTGAGAATGGATATAATTTTTCCTATTAATATATTTGTGCCTTCAGGAATAGTAGCAAGGTGGAGAGTATACATGGACTACAAGCGAACAAAGAAGAAAGACACCTCCACCATGGTAATGCAAAAGGGAGTAGCTGGGAGCACATTGGCCCAACTCTTTTTGGGCAATATTGTCACCCGATGGAGGGTACGGATGGACTATAAGAAGTATCGGAAACGACTCTCCTCAAGTTTTCTCAGATATGCAGTAACATTAGAAGTGGTCACTTTAGGAGATGCCTGAGCATGCTCTCCTTTCAATATTTTCTTTTTCTTTTTCTTTTTCTTTTTATTTTCATTTTTATTTTTAGGAGATATTTTATTTTTCTTCATTATCTTTAGTTTCCAGGTTTTCTTTATTTTCTTTTCCACAACAAGACTCACAACCACCATGCTAAGGAAATTTACTGCCGACTACTTGCCACAGCAACCACAACAGAAACTGGTAATGCACAGGCAACAACAATGGCTTCGGCAACTACTGATGCCCATGCAAGTGAACCTGCATCGGCAAACATGGATTAAATCAAAGCAATGCTATTCACGCGGCACCAGCATTCAACCACCGACTGAAAAATGAATCAAGCAAACGACACTCGAGGTGACGACCTCTTTGACTAACTCATTTCATTTAGTTTCTTTTAAATTTTGTTTCACTCTTACATGCATTGAGGACAATGCTTCTCTCGAGTTTGGGGGGGTGTTGGTTTCTAGTTAGTTTCATGTTTAGTTGCATTCATCTTTAGCAATCACATATAGGTTGCATATGTTACTTGCCATGCCTTTAATTGGATTTAATTGCTTAAGACTTGTTGAATATCCAATGATGAATTTTTGCCACTGCACTTAGTTGAAAGAACCTTTAATTTTAGGATTGCATGAAAAGAACTTAGAATTTTACTATGATGCTTATTTTTTTTCCTTTTACAAGGTTGTGGCTTGTCGATTGAAAGAAACTTAGTGAACTTAGGTTGCTTAAAATTTGGGTAAATTTAAAATTGAAAATTAAAAGTTAAATTCTTGCTAGAGGTGCCCAAATCGCTCTAGTAGTAAATGCACTTTCTTGCTAGAGGTGCCCAAAACTGGCTCTAGTAGTTAATGCACATTAAAGAATCGCTAGAGGTGCCCGAAATTGGCTCTAGTCGACTAAAATAAAATGAGAAATTACTTACTTTGCTAGAGGTGCCCGAAATTGGCTCTAGTGAAAATAAAAATAAATGCCCCGATAATTAAATTGATAAAAGCCTATTGTTCACATAGAATCTTGAAAATCAACTTGTACACAACTACGCACACACATTGTCACGAGCATTATAGTTTTGTTCGGGGTGATTTTTGTGCTATCTGAAAAATTAAAAGGTGATCATACATTGTGCCACGGTTCCGAGGTTTGAATTCAAGTTTGAAGCATGTCTTTGATGATTAAAGTCTTGGCAGGTAAATGTTAGTTTGCATTGCTTGAGGACAAGCAATAGTTCGAGTTTGGGGGCGTGATAAGTGTTCAAAAGTACTATTTTTATTACCCTTTTTACTCATATTATTGTTAGACTTAAGCTCATATTAGTTGCATAATTAGTTATTCATGCATTAATTCATGTTTCTTTCCACCGTTGAGCTTGATTACATAACTTGGTGATTTTTGTTGAAAAAGATGCTGCTTTGGTGTGTTTTTGTGTGTGTGCAGGATCACTTGCCAAAGCAAGGCTAGTGCTAGTTGCCAGGGCAATACATGAAGGATATGCCGAGCTAGTTGCCAGGGCAATGCATGAAGGAGAAGCCGAGCCAGTTGCCATGGCAATTGTCGACAAGAGCAAAGGTGATATGGTAGTCGAAATTGATGACTAGACAAGCTCAAGATGACGTAGAGCAAAGCCCAAACCCAAAGGAATTTGATTTCCATGCAGAGATTAAAGAAGAATTAAATTCCAAGAAGATAGGAGAAGTTCTAGTAGGAATACAATTATAATAAAGAATTATATTCTTTAAAGATAATTTAATTCCAACTTAAACTCCTCCTCAAAGAATGACTTTGGCCTAGCCCTATAAATAAGATAGAGATTTCGACAATTCAGATAGAGCAAAAGGGGAGAGGATTTTCGACAACTCCAAAGGGCAAGAAGGAAGAGATTTCGACAAGATAACAAGGGGAGAGAGTTCGATTTCTTCTTCTTCTTCTTTGCTTCCATTAGATTCATGGTTTGGGGATTATTCTTTGTATATCTTTTGAACCCAACCATGAACTAACTTGATTGGTTGGGGTTATTGTGTTTTGTTGTTGTGAAAAACAATTGGATTTTGTTTAGGTAATAAGAGTTTGCACTTTTAATTCTCAAGGTTTACTCATTCTTGGTTCTTATTCTTGTTTGCGAGTGAATTGGGAGAGGATCTCGTAACTTCATCTATTTATCTAATATCGGGAGAGTTAGATTCAAGAAACGAATGAGTATAGTCTTTATTCAATCTATTGATGGTGAAGATTAATCCGGCTTAGGAATAAGTTAAGGATTTCAATGGCTAAGAGGAGTGCAAGATTGGTTGTTGTTCACCCTTGATTCACGCAGGGATGTATTATCAAGGCATGCACAAGTAGATAGAGTTTCGACTTAGCGATAAGAAGAAACCATTGAAGAACGCTCCGCCGAACCTTGAAGTTGCTGCCCAGACGCCCAAGTAGTTGCCCAGGCAACCATCGATTAGTTGCCAAGGCAACCCCGCTGTGCAAGTTGCCACGGCAACTGAGTTGCCCTTGCACTCTTTTACCAAGACGATCCAATCGGCTATCACACCTCAACTCACGATAACCTGGCCTATTCTCTCTTTTTCTTTCATCTATTCTCTTAGTTTATTGCTTTTACTTTTCTCGTTAATTAAAACCTCTATTATCAATTGTGTTTTTATTTTCACAGTGCAGTAACTTAAGCAAAGTGGCCCAAACCAATCCCTGTGGAGACGATACTCGATACTCATATCACTTTATTACTTGCGACGTGTATACTTGCACATTTGCGTAGCACTTATTACACGCAACAATACCTACATAAACTACTTGCACATCAAAATACCCATTTTAACACATGTTCTACTACTATGCCACCAAACTAGAAGTTTAGGTACATATGAGACATTAATGTAGTTTAGTTTGTGACTTGAAAAACTTATTCTTCTCTCGATCCTCGACCTTTGAACCTCTTAACCTGAAATGTAGGGAAATGAGATGCATTAGACTTATATAGGATAGTGAGGTAGTCAATAACAATGTAAAAATAGTACAATGAATGCTAATAAGCTCAATATCAATACTCCAATGTAAATGCATCTCAACCACAAACTATAACAATATGTCTATTGACTTTAACCCTTGGATCGATATGAGATTGTGGATACGCGGATTCTCAACCAACATTGTCAATCAATGAATGATCAAACCCTCCAACAGTGCCAATTGACCAAATCATAACACATCCCGCAAACATCACCAAATAGAGCCTTAGCTCAAGGACCATAGTCCACTCCGTACCAATGAGCTCATGAATTCTATGGCATGCCATTTGTATCCAACTTCCATTCGAATTCAAGGTCCAATGATTTAAACCAACACATTAACAATAACAATATCGATGACAATGTCAATATCAATGGTTCAATAATTCAATAACAATGTTTAATGATCAATATAACCTTATTCAATGATTTCAAGATATCAATGACAATACTATGATTTAATAACCAATAGTTTAATGCAACAGATTTACCCATGCTTACCAATATTACCTCCTACGAGGTTTCGGTGCAATGGTACCTTGTGAATGTATTGACAATGTAATATATAATAAATAATGGAACCGGGGAAACACCTAGCCATTCCCGAGACTTCGACTACACTCACCAAAATTTCTAAGGCTTTCAAGGCTTTCGGATGACAATTTCTTTGCTCGATTGATTGCCTAGCTTTGAAGGAGTGGATAAATTCTCTCCACCAATAACTTGAGCTATACCAAAAAAACATAAAGAAAGCTTAGAACGATTTCCATGATTCCAATAAAAATCACTAAATGCATAGCAACTTTTAGCTATGAAAACTATAGGAAACAGAACTTGAAATCTATGAGTAACCACTAGGGCTAGATGATCTTGTGACTTTAGATTTTTACCATGATTTAGCCATGAAAATCACCTATAGATTGAGGTGTTTAACTTACCCGATCGATAGGAATGAAATGGAATTGAAAAATCAAGAAAAGCTCAATCTTTTGTGTGAACAATAATGGAGGTGCTTGCTTATTCAAGTAAGAGGAAGGAGATGAAGATAATGAAGCTTATTTGGAATTATTAATCGGTAAACTTTCTTTCTTTTCCTTATTTCTTTATTTCAATAGCTTAAGGGGTTTCCTTGGGGTGAAGGAATTCGATTTCCGTTACCCGCGTATTAGGTAACTAATAGGTCGAGGGCTAATTACAGGGTTAGTCCCTCAACTTTCCATACCTTGCACCTTTAGCCTTATAGTTTCTCTCTTTTCAATTTAGTCACCAAACTATGTTTCAATATTTTCAATATAGCCCTTAGTCAATAATAATTCTAAATTAGGGTTCAATAATTGAATAATTGGCCACTTGGTCAAAAGTCAATACAATGATTTGACTTTCTGATGTTAGATTTTCGATTGCCGGAATCCAATTTCAACTAAACCGTTTTTTACGGTGTTACATAAAGACAATATCATTCCAGCTATACTCAATCTCCGAGTAAATTAATTGAATATAACAAATAGAATATTGTGTTGTTAAATCTCAAAATAATGTTAATTCTTTTTAGTAAGTTTATAGTCACTTAACTATGAGTAAATTTACATTTTGATCATTCAACTTTTAGTTGTAAATTAATCTTTTTCTTTTTCTTTTTCTTTTTCTTTTTCTTTTTCTTTTTCTTTTTCTTTTTCTTTTTCTTTTTCTTTTTCTTACACGTCCGTACAAGATCAAATTGTTTTTGAACAAAAATACTTTGTTGTTTTATACTTTCTGAATCCACCTTCGAAAATAATATTTTCTACTTGAGCTATTGCATTAACATCTAACCCAAATTTTCAAATTTAAAATATTACAAGAATTTAATTTCATAAAAATAAAATATAAAAATTAAATTTTAAATATTACAAAATCTTTTGATAAATTTAAGCCTTTAATTTATAATTTTAAAATAATTAATGTCAACTAACTGACCCAAACTCGACCCTGTGATACACTACTCTTACAAACACAATTCATTACTCCATAACCAGAACCAACTCACGAAAGCAAGAGTTGGAGTGCGAATCCGAGTCGGACTCAGATTCTTCCCAAACAATTCATTCATATTTCAGTACTCCAGCCCAGTTCAGTCGATTCCTCATCCTTCTTTCCCTTCCCTTCTTTCCTTCCCGGTTGCTAATTCTTCGGAGAAAGATTTCATTTCTTCCGCCTCCTAGATGTGATTTGGTGTCATGTCGTTTCATGATTAGCGGTAATCTGATTTCTTAACCTTTTCTTTTATTATTTTTCACGAATTTTTATTCATTCTCACCATCGGAAAGTTTAGGGTTACGTGCTCTTTTTTAATCCTTTGAAGAACACAGTTTTCACTGCTTCTATTTCATAATCGGTTCCAATTCAATCTCAGTTTCCACATTTACCCTTTTTCATTCAAAGCGAAAGATTAAGAAGATTCCTCTTCTTGACGATACCCACACTATTAGGCAGCCGTAATTTGCAATGGCCGTTGCCTTCCTCTGCAAGTTACAAAACCTATGGCCATTTTCGGTGTTCAAATCTGATGATTTAAGAGCCTCCCATGACTTGGTTCAAAAGCTTCCGATACCTGACCGCGCTAAAAAGTTCGTTTTCGCGGTTAGGCTACCTCGTTCTCACTCTGTCATTTACGTACTTTCTGCTCAGAACTTATCTGAGAGGTCGGCTGCCGATGCCTAGTGTCTTATTAAGGAACTTAGACCGGATGTTGTTGTGGCTCAGATCGGTCTCACGCTTCTCTGATATTCAATTGGAAGAAGACAGCCTTGTTTTTAACACTGTTCCCACTTCATCTTTTTGAAGTACTTAAACGATGCTTTGTTGATAAGATTAACAATGATCAGTATGATGATGTGGCTGGCAAATTGATTTTGAGAGAGATTTTTGGTATTGGTTTCCATGGCCATTTATTGGCTGCCAAGAGAGTGGCGAGGGAGGTTGATTCAGCTTTTATGGTGTTTGGTTCGAATCCTAATAATTTCTTCCTCTCCAAGGAAGTTGAGGCAGAGAGCAAAATTCAAGGTCCATATGGTAGTTTGGTTCTGCAAAAAGACACTTCAGTTCCAGTTTCTAGTTTTATGAGGCTCGGTGTTTCTGATGATGTTCAGTCACAGATGGTGAAGTTGTTATCTTCACATATGAATTTATTGGAGTCAGGTTCTGCTTCTGAGGTGGGGTCGAATAAAATTCAGCTGACAGGGAGTTACGAGGCTCCAGAATTTGCTCAGTCGATCTATCCGCTGCTTCTGGATCTACATGATATGTTTGTTGATCTGCCTTCCATTGGAAGAGCACTAGCGCTTTCACAAAAGCTGCTTTTAGATGTAAATAGAGGGGAAGTTGTGGATACCAGGATAATGTCTGAGGTTAATACTTTAAGAATTGCTGTTGAAGCACTGAGAATTGCACTCAACAACGCAGGCCGGTTACCTATTGGCAAATTAAGAAATGCCCGCTCATCTGAGATTGCTTTTTTCTGAGCTCCCCATTGAGGACAAGTCGCATGCAATCCTTGCACAGGCTCTTCAAAGTCAGGCTAAGAAGTTCAAGATCGTAGTAGCCATCGTTGATGCTAGTAGCTTAGCAGGTCTCAGAACGAATTGGAATACTCCTGTTCCTCCAGAGATCAAAGATTTAGTTGCCTGTCTCGTTGTAGATGATGGAGAAACCGCAAACCATAGTGACAACAAGCGGTTATCTGAAAAACCTGTGGTGGCAGTGGGTGCTGGTGCCACAGCTGCTTTAGGGGCTTCATCTATCTCTAAAGTTCCTGCCTCAACCTTCATGAGGGTTGTGACTTCAAATGTTCCGGCTTCGGTTAAGCTAGTTATGAGTCAAACCCAGAAGGTAGTAGGACTTGCTCTTGGTAAAACTCTCGGTCCATCAAAATTGGTGGCCCCTGGACTTGCACATGCTGGAGCGAATTCATCTCTGTTCAAGGCAGCTGCTTCGGCTGGAAAGATCCGGACAGTGGCCCATGGTGTCATTGCCTCGGCTGAAAAAACCAGTCTTTCAGCCATGAGGACAGCTCTCTATGAAATAATGAGGAAAAGGCGGGTGGGACGGATTGGGGTCCTACCATGGGCTACTCTCAGGTGTAGTATTGCAACTTGCACGAGCTTGCTTGTCTACGGAGATGGTAACGAATGCGCAGCCGAGTCTGTTCCAGCGGCACCCTCGATTGCCAGCTTGGGCCGTGGGATCCAGAGTTTACGGCAGGCATCTCAGGCAGTGAAGCAAAAAGATGAGAACAGAATACAAAAATCTATAGAACACCTGATGTACAGGGTGAAGAAAGCAAAGATTCAATAGGCCTGATTCTTGCATTTGAGTTGTGATTGTATATACTAACAAGTATTTGGTAAATAGATGCCTGATTTGTGGATGTTTTTAAGGCATGTTTTGTTTGTGGTAAATAAGAATGCAGGGTTTCATTTCTAATACCTCTTCTTTGGAGCAAAATCTTTATTAATATATTTGTTTACATAGAATGAAATATTAACACGCAATTTGTCGTAACTTGAATTACTATGACAATTTTTACAATACGTAATGCAGAATTGAGATGCGACATGAACCATAAAAATTTTACAATACATAGCATGAAATATTAACAAAGATCAGTATCGTTAACGTTTACAAATTGTTATTAATATATTTGTTTACATACCATGTAATGTTTACAAATTTTTACTATAATAAATTGTTATTGTTGTACTTTCTTTTGTTTCAATAAAATTCAATAATATTTCAAGAAATGCGACATAAACTATAAAAACTTAGTTTAACGATATTTTTTTGAACGTTTTAAAAAGTTTCGGTCGTTAAGTTATTTTCTCTTTTTTATTAATAATAACGCCAACTATTTTATCTTTTGCACAAAATGATAAAAATATTAAAATATATAAAATATATTTTTAAATTATTAGAAATGTAAAAAAAAAAACTTATAAAATTTTGAAGGAAATAAAATATTTTTTTCTCAACATATGTATGATTTTATTGCATAAACAAAGCTCATATAAAAGCCCAGACGTATAGTTGTGACCCTCATTAAAAACTTCCCTACAACCTAAAAGTAGGAAAAGAGTACACCCCGATCAAAGACATGAAAATAAACACCTAGAAAAATAAAAGCAAACTCAAAAACCGATACGGTGCACAGACGCTCTCTCAATCCCATGTTTAGCCAAAGTGTACGTAAACTCATTGCCTCACGAAAAACGTGATGGAAGCAAATGCAAGGCAACAACGAGCAAACGGAATCATTCGACACAAAAACTTCCCACAACTTCCAAGAACGTCGGTTACCTTGCAACACCTAATCAATGGCGATACACGAGTCAGATTCAATGATAATTCTGCACCAAAAACCCAAAATTATCTCTCGCAAAACAGACAGAGCATAATGAATAGCTCGAAGTTCAGCTTCATTTGACTCTATCGAGCTTAGAGGTCCAGAAAACAATGCAATAAACTTCACGTAAGATGCCACCGAAACTTGCTGGATCATGCTTACGTCGAGATGCACCACTAACATTAAACTTGACCATTCGAGTAGGCGATGGCTGTCACTGAACATTTAATCGAGGGCCACGAGGCATTGTGAGCACAACACACTCACGAGGACACGGCCACCATTGCGCCTCACTAACATTGCACCCATTTCGTGATAACTAAACCCAAAAAAGAATTGAGGTCAGTTTTAAATTAATATGTTAGCTTTTCGTCGATTTATTCATTTTGACAAAAATTAAAAGTTTAGAGATAAAAGAGGAGAAAATTTTTCCAAAAAAAATCAAAGACAAAAATGTTATTACATCAAAAAACTATATTCATTATTACATAAATTAAATACAACACGAATACAACTAAAAAAAATTGAAGCACGTCATTGACATATCAAAATCTACCCAAACAAATATTTATAGTATAAAAAGTTTATAAAGAAAATTAAAAAAAATTAATTTTTAGTTATTATAATTTAGTCATATTATCTCTATAAAGTTTAATTCATAATTAAAATTTTAAAATATATGAACATTAAAGTCGATCACACAAGGATGAAATTAATAACTTATACAAATTACAAGCACTAATAATAATATTTAACCAAAAGCGAATTCCCCCTTCGAACCCTTTCAATACCTAATGATATTTGTCCAAAGCCAGAGGGGACCAAAACTGAAAATGGACTTCTCCTCCTTCAGGACTACATTTAATGTAGGATTTGCATATTGTTATTACACGAAAACATCGGTTTTTCTCTTCCAAGCTACCCAAAAAACCAAACCCCAACAGCGGCTGCCGTGAATATCATCACCAAAACATGTCATCTCCTCTGTCACAGGACGTGGTTCTCGCACGCAGCACCCATCTTACGCGCGAAGAGCTCCTGAGGCGGCGGTTGCGGCGCTTGAGGCGGCTTTCCCGGTGTTACCAAGACCACTACTGGGCTCTCATGGAGAACCTCAAGATTCAGTACAGGAACTATTATTGGAAGTTTGGTATCAGCCCTTTCAAGCAAAACTATGTTCAAGACCTTGCTGATGATTCACCGGTCATTGAAATCCCCCCTGCAGATAATAATGTCCATGTTAATAATACTGATACTAATACTAATTCTAATTTGGGTTTGAATTTTAAGAATAATCAACACTGTTCTTTTGTTGGATGTAAGTTCAAGGCCATGGCTTTGACTAGATTTTGCCATCTCCATATCCTCTCCGATTCCAAGCAGAAGCTCTATAAGGCTTGCACATATGTCATCAAAAGGTATGACCTTTTTGAGTTTTTCTTTAATCTGTATTTAATTGGTATGTATGTATGCATGTATGTATCTATGTATGTGAATTAGAATAAGAAGGAGCATTTTTTTGCTATAACCAAGGAAGGAAGTTGAGGTTTTCTTGTTGACTGGGTCATAGCGCGGTTGACATCTCTTGGTGGCAGTGAGTTTGAGTGCACTTAAACGCAATTATCTTCGGTTTTGGAGTTTGAGGGATTATGGGAAGTTTAGGTTCATAAAAAGTTAGAGATTTTTTCAATAGGGATAAGGATACTGAAGATTGTTTTTTTATTATTGGTCTGAATTTGTTTGTATAGTGCTCATGCTGGACCTATAACATGTGGGAAGCCAATAATCAGGTCAACCGTTCCTTCTCTGTGTACGGTCCACTTCCAAAAGACTCAGAAAAATGTTAACAGGGCATTGAAGAAGGCAAATCTTAATGTTTCCTCTTCGAGTAAGCTTGCTCCTATGTTTCATGTCTTAGTGGCAGAATATGTACATCAAATACAAGTCAAAAGAAGAGCTGCCTCGAGGGGAAAGCTACTATCAAGGAAGAATGTCCTAGCTGAACCTTTCTCAACTACTGCTCATGTCTCCAATGCTAAAGAAATTGAAGGTGAGACTGACCGACTCTTACTCGTATTTGATGTTTTGATACCCATCCTAGTAGCTTCTCGGTTTTTTATTGTCAAGATCTAGCAATATTCATTTCCTTTATGTCACTAGTTATCACAATTCATATAATGCTTCTGGTGAACTTTGGAGTTGCGAGCATCATTTTGTGGAAACTTGATTTGAACCGGTGATCTTAAGAGGAGAAGCTATCTAGCAACTCTTTTCTTAGAAATATAAATAAATACTTTAGAAAGTTACCCGAGTAGCAAACTGAGCCAAGAGAGATAGACATAACTCATGTTAATGCTTTACAGTCTTTTTTTTCTCATGCCTTTTTCCTCTCAATAATAATTTCAAGAAATTTGTAATTTTCTTTTATATAGTCATTTGTAATGAACTACCGATAAGTGATAACTACATTACAGAAGCTGAACATATATATGCTATGAATTTTCTTGTCAAGCTCTTTATTTAGTTGGAGCTAAGTATAAATTTCAACAATGTTATACATGCATGCATATAGATGTATGTATAATGTATTCATTCTTTAAACTTAGCTTACGATTATCAAGTTTCCGTTATGCATTTGAAAAACATATCCTAGTATCTTCTTATGTGGGATTTTTGTCAATTTTCATAATATGTTTGTTTAGCAGTCTTCATGGTCGATCTTGTGATCTTGTTGTCCCTTGGTTCAGGTATCTTAAATTGATGCCCGATAATACAGTCCAAGTTAAAGTACAATTTTCGACATTGGCATCAGTGACATGAGAATCATAGGCACCAATGAAGTAGCTGAGCTGCTACTTGTAAACGACGTAACAATCAATGTGCTTCAGCTAATGACCAATGTTGCATGCATGCATGCCTTTTTCACTCAGCTTGACGAGTATGCCGGAAGTGGTGCCTCAAAGCTTGGAACTTTAGATTCATCATGATTGTTATAGCTTGTGTGGTATACTTATATGGAGCCTTGGAAAGACTTGTTAAAACCTTTTGCAAGTTGTATGTATTGAGTAAATGAAGACTTGTATGTCTTGTAACCAATTCAAAGAGTTTTAACATGAGTAGGACACTCCTAGTAACTGACCAATGTTTCCAAAATGCGTGCATTTCTCTGGTTCCTCTGTTTTTAAGACTTTTTTTAATAGATTTGGTGGTTGGCATGGGTGAGAAACCACAGATTGCAAATGCTAGTTATATTTATTAGCCCGTCCCCAAAACGATACATCAATAAGTCAATTGTGCGATATGTATCAAGAACAAAGGCAAAATACATCATTCAATACGACTTTAATATCTAATCCATTTATTTAACAATGAAACTAAATACCTCAATAACAAATGAAATACACTTCCCCTGGAACTGGCATCCATGTGATGTAATTCAACTGCAGCTCGTTCTAACCAAGAGAGTGGTGGCCAGATGCTGCTACAACTACCTTAATACAAACAACTTTTCTGCAGCCACACTAAACTTCCATATATATGGTAGTAAACACACAAAAAAAATCTCATGTTGACCGCAGCTAAGCTACAAAGGGGACCAACCTTGTTTAATTCTTGGACCGGCTGTGATGTCTATGGCGCTTGCTAGAGCGTTCTTCCTTATCCCTAGAGCTCCTTTTCCGAGAGATTTCTCCCCTCTCTGCAGTGCTCCTGGAACGATAGTGCTCCTTTCTGTCCGAAGAACTCCACTTGTAGTTATGATCCCTCTCTGTAGGAGTTGAATTTGGAGAATACTCCGACCTATCCTCAGGGCTTTTTCCATGTTTATATTCTTCCTCCACGCGACTCCTTTTTCTGGAGTCTTGCTTTGCCCCTGTTGTCCTTCTGTGTTCATCCCTCTCCGTCGAGCTACTTCTTTGGGATAAATCTTCTCTCTCCGCAGAGCTCCTTTTGTGAGAGTATTCTTCCTTCTCCGCCAACCTCCTTGGTTTTCGAGGGGGTGATGGGACCTAGAAACACATTTGGAAAAAATGATATCATAATACATCTTATTAGGTTGGGCTAAACCCAAAAAAGGAGGCAAACCAGTTCGGAGAAGATTCAAGACCCCCAAAAAAGGGTTGTAAGTTAAGAATAAAAAGGAAAATATAATAAAATTTACATACACCAGCAATTCTAACAAAGTCGGGAAGCAAAGAAAATGTGCCAAGTAAAAAAACATGCATATCCATACGCAAGAAGTCTAGGGTTTGAAATTTGTGTATAATGCTAATAGTGGGGGTGAAAGGGCTGCACCTGGAAACGAGACATGTATCTTCCTTCAGGTGGAGGAGGGATGCCCAATTTTTTCAAATCTTCATAAGGAATTGGTTGCCTGGTTTTCAAGGGGAAATAGAGAATGAGCAAACAGAAAGCTGCAGCTCTCGGTATCTAGCCACAAGAGTTAAAAACTTCTATGAATATAGGATAACTAGATTTTCACTATTTGCACCTTAATGAACCCAAAAGTTCAGTAAAAAGATGGAAAATTCAAGGTCGAATGTACATCAGAATCATATAATACAAAGAGTATCTAATAACTTAACAGATCAAAATATGCATAAAAAATGATGAGAATGATGGTGCCTACAAGGGAGCTCTAAATGGTCTTTCTCTTCCTCCAAAACGTAGTTGTCCTGACTCTTTTCTACCACCAAGACCCCCTCCTGTTAGAAATTTGGAGAACTGTCATTATCAGCAACATTCCATAGCAAGAAGAAACAGAAAAAGAAGATAAAATCTATACTGACCTAATCTTCTAGGAATCCACCCAGGCATCAACTGTTGCCTGTTATAATCAACAATAATTTCAGCGTCATCGATAAATGAATGGTGAGCGTCCTGCAAATGGAGTAATCACCATACTTGTTCGCCGTTTATAATTTTACAAAAAAGGCACATTAAAGATGTATTGGACGGTAAATCTCCCTGACAAGAATAAAACTAAGAACAAAACAACAGAGAACATGAATCAATGTTGAGTACCAGATATGCACGACGCATTTCTCTCTCGGATTCGAATTCAACAAAAGCATAACCCCGTGATGCTCCGGTCACTGCACAATGCATCCCCTTAAGCTAGAATCTAATGAAAAAGATAATCTAATATGCATAAACTAGTAATGTTTCACAACTAAATAAAGATAAAATTAAACCCCTAAAAAAGGCTACCGATGTGACGGACTAAGCGCAAGTTTTTGACTCGGCCATATTTGCTCATAGCCTGAAAAAAAAACACCCAAACAAATACACCAGTGCAATTACAGGAAACAAAAAAAATGAAAAAACTTGAGCAGAACCGCAAAACCAAAGGAAAAAAAAAGAGGGGTTCGGTTTAAGACCTTCCGGAGAGTGTGCTCTGTGGTCAAGTGAGATAGGCGACCGACGAAGATGGTGCGGTAAGGGTCGCCGATGATTTTGGGGTCACCCAAAGGGTCATCTGCAGTGAATTAATGAATATAGAGAAAAGGAAAGGGAGAAAGATGAAAAGTTTGAGCGAGAGATAGCGAGAGAGATACAGAGGGCGGCATTGGAGCATAGATGAGCTCGGAAAACGGCGTTATCGTGGGGGAGGATGTCGGTGCCGTCGATGCTGCCGGCCTGAATAGGATGGTACGATTCCGCATAGAACACCGAGTTTATGCTGCTGCTCATGCTTCGTTTAGATGTGTTCCAGAACTACAATGAGTTTAAGATTTATGAATCTTCGGATCATTTTGTGTGAGTTTTGGGGGTTTTAAATTTTTAATCATTTTAATTTGGTTGAATTTCGTGTCTGGGTTATTGGTTGCAGTAGAGAGATTTTTTAGGATAAACTACTCGGGTGGTCACCCAGTTACTACTTTTTTTGTTTTAGTCACCTAATTAATTGTTTCGTCAAAATTGTCACTAATATTTCGTTTCGTTATCGTTTTGATCACCGGCCGTTAAAAATTAACGAAGATGGTGATGTAGAATAATAACAGTTTAGTCCTAAAATTTGTGCATCCTATTAATTAGGTCCTAATTCAAAATAATTCATTAAATATATGGATCAAACCTCAAATTTTACATTTTCTTTTTAAAATTTAAAAGGTTGGCTGTCCAACTGGTTGCAGAGGAGGTGGTGCTAAAACTGTGAAAGTATCTTATGCTACTTCTAGAGCCCCAGATGACTTTGACATAGGTTGCTTCGAGGAAGCATGCAGTGATGGCCATCGGAGTCGATGACCAACCCAGTAAGGAAAGTTTGAGCAAGATCAGTAAAGTCCCTGCCATTGAGGAGTTTGTTTTCCTCAAGTTGTAATCTGGTTGTATTAGTACCAATATATCTTCTCCTTAATGTTGGTGGTTGGGCACTTTTATACTACATTGTATTGTAGTGTTCAATTTTGAAAAATGTCATTTGAATGTGTGTCGTAGTACTAATATATCTTTTAGGGTATGAAAGGGGGAGAAAGAATAATTGAGGTTTGCAACAAAGAGATTTTTATCTTATATTAATTAATGTAGGATCTTTCCTTTGGTTGATGAAGTTTCCGTAAGAACGCCTTTGTTCTGGAAAACTACCATTCTTTACAAGCTAAAACTCGGCAACCTGCTTAAAAAACAAGCCCAGTGTTAGTATATCTAAACCCATTTTCCTTCATTAATTTATGGTTAGTTTTCATTGAACTGTAAAGTTTTATTTTATCTGATATTAAGTTGTCTTAGATATCCTAGTTTTATCTTTTACTATGTTCTATGTTGAAAATATATGATATATAACCAGGAAAGGAGGAACAATGAAAATCAAACTGCAAATTTGGTCTCCATGAAGTTACCTGATGAAATATACTCAACAAAGCTTGCAAAAAAATTTTAAAATATGAAAATAAATGCAAGCAAAGAGACACTATTTATGTATAACTTACTTTAGTTCATTGTGAATGTCATTATTGTGTGTGCTGGAAACGAAACCTTAACGAACATAGAAAAGAAGAAAAGAAAGAGAAGTGTTGTTACATAGGAAGAAAAAAATGAAAAATTTAAGGTTTGACCCATATATTTGATGAGTTATTTGAATTAGGACCTAACTAATAGGCTGTACAAGTTTTTATGACTAAGCGTGTTATAATTCCATGACACATCACCATCTTCATTAATTTTTTAACGGTTGGTGACTAAAATGATAACAAAACAAAATATTAGTGACGATTTTGATGAAAAAATTAGTTAGATGACCAAAATAAAAAAAAAATTAATAACTGACTGACCACCCGCGTAGTTTACTTTTTTATTTAGGCTTAACTCAGTTAGATGTTTAAATTATATTTTGGATTTAATATGTGTTTAATATTTTCTTCTATGACCCATTTAAAGTTTTATCGTGATAGACGTTACTTTTTTATTATCAAATGAAATACGAACACGTGACATAGTTTTTTCATTTTCTGAAATTAAAATCTAAAAAATAAAAAAGTAGAAAATAAAATAATATTATTTATTCCAACTGTATTTAATTTCTCTAAAAAATTCAAACTCTAACCCTAAATATCAAAATTCTTCCGCTCTGACCATGGATTTAACTACCACCGACCACTTTTTGTTTTTATTGAACCCCACTACTAAAAGCTCCATCATCTCGTTGTCAAAAAATAGACGTATGAATTGTCGGTTGCATTGTTGGTGATTATTGGCGGACACCCAACTATAAAAAAAATTAATTTGATTTTTGCTAACAAGTAGAGGAGTGCAGATGTCAAACGGTGAGGTACATAATGTTTGTGTGGTGAACGGTGAATACTAATAATAAAAGAAATGTGATTTGAGAATTTGATTGAAAAAAATAAAAGTTTAAATTAAAAAAAATAGAAATTTTAAAAAAATAGTGATTAACGCAAGTCATTCAAATGATGATTAACACAGGTCATTTAATTATATTTATATTTTTAAAAATGTTATTCTTAATATGTAGTAATTTCGTACATTTTTATTAAATTTACAAATATAAATAACTTAAGTTATTTTTTGTATAAGAATAATTCTCTTAGGATTTGCTTGGTAGAGAGGATAAAAAATTAAAAAGATGGAAAATTGAAGTGATGAAAAATAAAAGGATAGAAAATATTTTTTTTCTATCGGTATGCTTGGTTGAGATAATGAAAAATTAGAAAGAAAATAAGTTTTTTTTCCTCTTTACTATTTGGTACAATAGAAAAGTAGGAGGAAAGAATGTTAAGCTTTAAAGAATATAATTTATTTTTAATTTTTATAATTTAATCGAATATTTTTAATATAATTATTTTTAATTAATTTAGTCCCTACAAATTTTTTTCATCTAAAATTGACCCTTATTTGTTTTTAATTTTTATAATTTAATCTAATATTTTTCTAACACCTTAAAAACTGGTCTAATCGGATATTGACTTCCGATAATCAAAAATTGTAATTATTCCTAAAATTGGTCTAATCGTTAATTAGTCTATTGGTGTAAAATTCTTTGAATTATCTTACTTTAGGGACCATATTGATTAAAAGAATAATGTGGAGACTTAAGTGAAGTGACCGGTGTGAAAAAGGAGTAAAACTCCAATGGTTACATGGCTTTTAAGCCTTTTTCTCTTAGTGGAATACAAATGTCACCTAGAGAAATACCTAGCGATGAATATTACATGAATAAAAAGAATTAGGATGAAGGGGAGTGTATCAGCTAGTTTTGATATTGGAAAGAAAAAGAGATCATAAGTCATTTTTATATTTTTTGTTTTTACACCGAGTGAAAGAGGAGAAAATCATTGTTGAGTTTAGTTGATAATTTGAAAAGAAAGGGGACGATTTCAGACTTCAAGGTAAAATTTTCAATTGGTGGGTAAATTATTTGAGCTTAATTTGTCTTAATTTAGTTTTTAACACTTTGATGCTTTGGTTTAAGAGATGATGGTTTTTTATTGTGTTATATTTAGTGTTTTTATAAGTAATGTATGTATGTGTTTTAAGCTGAGAATTTTAATAATGTTTTGTGAATCTTAAACCGACGAGAATAGATTATTTTTGTATTAACTGAAGGCTTGAGAAGTGTTTAGATCTTGAGACTTTGATTTTAAAAGAAAGGGTAATGTTTATGAGGCATATATGATAAGAGATGTTGAGTATGATGTTGATTGTTTTGTAATTGAATGGTAAGCTTAAGTTTTGATTAAAAATAGGTTTAAAGGTTCATTTGTCCCTTAAATTATATATCTGTTTTAAACATGCCTATAAATTTTTTTTGGGTCGTTGTACACCTTTAACTAAAAAATATTACCTCGTTTGGCCTCTCGATTAGACACCGTTAAAAAAATTTTACGGGTAAATTAGGACATGTCATATGTTATTTTATTAAAAAATAAACAAACTAAAATAAAAGTGATGAATTGCACATTAAATATGTTAAATTTTAGGGTAAACGACACCAGTGACCACCAAATTATTTGGGGATACCTATTTTAACCACCGAACTATGTAACTCGTCAATCAGACCATCAAACTTATTAAATTGACCTATTTTGACCACCACCGTTAAAGAACTAAACTAACGGATGGGTGACGTGTAGTTAACAAAAAAATGTAAAATTATACATGTAGTCTCTGTTATTTACTTATTATATCAATTTGGTCATAAATAATATTAACTATAGTCCAACGATCAAGCATTATTCTTATTAAATTGAATATAGTGTAATTAATAAATAATATTCCATCATTTTTAATCAATTATTAACTATAGTCCAACTCTCAAGCATTATTCTTATTTTTTTATTAAAACCGAATTCAATTTCCCTCACATTATATTTACTCTCTTTAATTTTCCCAAAACTTATGGCTTAAATAAATAATGTTACAAAGCTTTCATGAGAATGAAGTGATAGCTCATAGGCATGGGTGCTTGCTTTCCAACTTAGTGGCGTGGGTTTAAGACCCACCTAACTCGCTTTCTTCCTTTTATTTATTTTTTTGTTTCTCATTAACATGCTAACACCTGTCACTATCTGATTAGTTGATTAAATCTATTAAATTAAATAAATTAAAAATAAAAAATATAATACGTGCCGTCATTTGATTGGTTAATTAATTTTTTTAATTAAATTAAAGTTATGATATAATAAGTTAATAACAGAGACTACATATGTAATTTTACAAATTTTTATTAACTGACGCGTCACTCATCTGTTAGTTTTTTAACGGAAGTAGTTAAAATATGTCAATTTAATAAATTTGATGGTCTGATTGACGAATTCATAGTTCAGTGGTTAAAATAAATATCCCCAAATAGTTCGATAGTATACTTTACGCTAAATTTTATTTTTTATTCATTTTAGTTCTGAACTGTTCATCTTCTTCCTTAAGTTCGAAACTTTTGATGAAGGATTCACTTCATTCTCCATGTTTTTTTTCTTCTTATTTTGACCTTAAATAAACTTTTGTTCTTCATCTTAAGTTCGAAACTGACTTAAATAAACTGTCAATTTATGTTCTTCATCTTAAGTTCGAAACTTTTGATGAAGGATTCAATAATGCAACCATGGTTTTTTGGGTTGAACAGGGGCGTTTCTCTGCCCAAATTTCTATAGAAAAAACAGTGCCATATGATCCACTCAAAGTGATGGTTTTAATTATTTTCTTTGAGCTGCATTAAGAACCCACCACCATTTCTTTTGCTTCAGTATTCTTCTGTGGAGTTGGGAGTTTTGTTTAAAAATGGCAGCTTCCAACTCTGAAAACGATTTGAGAACCCAAATTCCAAGCTCAAATGAAGCGGAGCAGCCTCAGATTCAAGCTATTCGAATGCCAAACTCCAATTGTTTGGTATGAAGACTGTAAAACAAAGCTTGCAATGCCAAAAATGATGGCATTATTTGTTCCTTAATTAATTTTCTTGAAGTAAAAACTGAAGAAACCTGGTCTTATTTTAATCTGTGAATTACCGTCATGGATTCATCGGTGATCAGTTGGTTACAAATTATGCAAAACTAGGATATCCAGAAGATGCACAGAATCTGTTTGATGAAATGCCTGAAAAGGATTTGGTGTCCTGGAATTCTTTAATTTCAGGGTTATCACGAAGTGGGTTTACAGCTAGATGCATGAGTGCATTTTGTAGAATGAGATTTGAATTTGATTCGCAACCAACTTTTGTCAGTTTTCTATCTATAATCTCAGCTTGTAGTGATAAGGGAGCTTTAAGTGAAGGCAAGTGCATTCATGGCTTTGCAGTGAAATTGGGTGTGCTAAATGAAGTGAAAATTGTGAATGCTCTTTGAATATGTATGGAAAGTCTGGATATTTGCTTGAAGCTTGTTCGTTATTTGAAGCAACTCCATGGCAGAATTTCGTGTCTTGGAATTCAATGGTTGCAATTTACGTTCAAAATGGGCTTGCTGAGGAAAGTCTGGGAGTTTGCTGAAGAAGAAGGTGAACAGTTCGGAACTAAAATGAGAAAATAAATAAATTTTGGCATACACAATGTGCAATTTACTCCTTTTATTTAAGTTAATTTTTTTAAATAAAATAACACGTGCTGCGTTTTAATTGGCTTGTGAGAACTTTTTTAACGGCGTCTAACGGAGGGCCAAACAAAGTAACACTTTTAATTAGGGAAGCGTAACGTCCCGAAAATACTTTAAGGGTTTGTTCAAAAAAAAATGTATAATTTAGAGGATAAATAGGCCTTTAAGCCTTAAAAATATTTTGATAAGTTAGATATAGAAACTAGTTTAAAAGATTTTGAAAGTTGGCAGTAAGTTTAATACAAACCCCCATTAATTCTGTAAAAATGGTTAGTCTAGTTTAGCCTCCAACAAATGGTGAATGATTTTTAATCCTTAATTAAAAATATAAATTCTTATTAGAAAGTAGGTCAGAAAAATTGAAAAGCAATTTTCTGCTCTAAACTGTTTCTAACATGGGACTTCTATGAATGCTCATAAATGGCATGTTAAGTCTCTCAAGTTTTATATTTATTCAATCTAGCCCCTAAAATTTATTGACTTGAAATTCATTAGCAAACAAGAACTGTTCATCTTCTTCTCCAACTTTAGACCAATGTTTATACATTTAAACACAAGAACACAGTGCACACCAGATAATTCCGACATAGGTGCTTTTACTGTTGCTTTGTTCCTTTTCATTCTCTCTTTAGTTCGTTTAGTTTAGTTTTTATGTTTGATCTATTCTTCAGTTCAATTTTTGTTCATCATCTTAAGTTCGAAACTTTTGATGAAGGATTCACTTCATTCCCCATGTTCTGTTCTTATTTTGATCATATGGGGTTCTGTTTTTCTGGCCATTTTGCTCTCAAAATTTGCATGTTGAAGAAACAAAAATAGTTTTTCAATTTTTCTTTTGATGAATCCTTATTGCTCACAGGAACCAGATTTTGGCCTTGCTCTCAAGGTAATCTTCAAAGATTACTTTCAAATTTGCTCTGAATGTTGTTTTTTTTCTTTTCTTTTTGAAATGTTTATATTTGCTATGTTTCATTGTAGGATCGAGGTTAAAGGCAAAGAAATTTTGTAACACCATCAGATCATTCTCGAGTTTGAAGCTGTACCTGAAGAAAACAAGAAGAAGCTTGTTAATGGTGCATTTTTTGAGTTACTAAAGGCTAGTCAGGTAAAATAAACCATTTTCTAGTCGAAAATATCCGGTGTGCACTGTGCACTGTGAACAGTTTTTGTGTTTAAATGAATAAACATTTGTCTATAGTTGGAGAAGAAGATGAACGGTTCTTGTTTGCTAATGAATTCTAAGTTATAAATTTTTATGGGTTAGATTGGATAAATATAAAATTTGTGTCATTTACTCAATTTTATTAAAGTCGGCCTTTTTTGGGTCAAAAGAGCTACTTGATGTGATTTAATTGGGTTATTTCTTTTAAAATAGACGTTACAAAAAAAGATTAACGGATGTCATGATTTTTAATTTAGAGAATAAAATGTCTCAAAAAATACTTTAAAGGCCAACTCAGAAAAAATACATAGTTCATGAGGCAATGGAGTCATTAAGCCTTTATTATTTTACTTTTAATTCTCATATATGAAACGTATGAAAATAAAAATAGACATTAAATAGAACCCAGCAAGTAGTCCTAATAGAAAAGCGGATGTTGTTCATTTTAAGAGACTTGAATTTAATTGTTTTGTCTACAAAATATGTGTATTACCATAAAAATTAAAAATATATATAAACAAATATTATCTTCTAATCACCCTTCTTTGATTTCATCAAGAAAAAGACAAAAAACACTCACTATATGGATTTGAGGAGTACTAAGTTCACGTAAACAATTACAGTCAAGCACAGGTGGAAAATAAACAGATTTGAGAGTTCAAGATGAATTTTCTTTAGCTTCAATTATTTTAAATTCGAACCATCTCAAGTTGATATCACTTCAAGATTAATTTTTTGAGTTAATGTTTTAAGGCGTTATATTATATTATATATATTATTTATGATAAAATTTACAAATGATCACTAAACTATTTTAAAATGATCATTTTTGTTATTAAGTTTTTTAAAGCTACAACAAAAAACATTATATTTTAAGTTTTGTTACAAAATATGCACTAAGCTATTAAATGTTGTTAACAACCTAGCGGTAGGTTAGTTGGGTATTTAAAGTAATATATTAGTTGTTACAAAATTATCATTGAACTTTGTAAATGTTACAGAATGTTCATTGAATTATTTAATTGTTATAAGATTATCATTAATCTATTTAATTGCTACAAAATTATCATTGAACTAATTAATTGTTATAAATTGATAATTGAACTATTTAATTGTTATGAAATGGTTGGTTATTATAGGTTATACTATAAAGTTATTGTAGTTGCTTTCAAGAGACTTTATTTTTTAAAACATTTCAAATGAAAGAGCAAAAATATTTTTTGTTTCCAGAAATATTTTAAAAGAAATGAATTAAGAGTTTTTTGTGTTTTAGAAATCTTTTGAATGAAATAAATTAAAGTTATTTTTTCTCAAGAAACGTTTCTGAAGTAAAGAGTAGAGAGCTAACAAATGGACCAATTATTTTACATGTTTTATTAAAGAGCTAAAAAGAAGTAATTATGTGAACCCAACAAATGATTCTAACAAAAAAAGATAATATTTATTATAGGAGACGAACGTTAGCAACTGTGTACACAAGAAGTTCTAAATATAAAAGGGAATTTTGGTAGTCCAAATTCATTGTTTAAATTCCACCTATATAGGTGTTTTTTAATGTCTTCAAATATTATTTTATTTATTGCACCTGATAAATTTAAATGTTTAAATATTATTTTATTTAATTATAATATACTCTATTTTTATGTTTTATATTATTTAGATTTCTTATATACTTTTACAAATCTAATGATATTCGTATTGCAGTTTTCATACAGGTCTTGTTTGGCAATTAGCGGATAGCTGATAGCAAGTTACATTGGCTGATAGCGGATAGCTGATTATATTAGCTAATTTGACTAGCAGATTGCATTAGCTGATTGTATAAAAATGTTTGGTAAAATTAACTGATAGCTGATAGTTGTTTGATTATTTGAACAAGTAAAATAACATATAAGGTCATGATTATATTCAATACTTGTTTGAATAGTTTATTAGTTATTAATATTTTATATCTATTAATATTAAATATATTACGAAAATTATTTTTTTAATATAACATTACTAAGCATATTTGAAGGATCTAAATATTAATTTATTATTTATGTAATTATTTTAATATAATTTAATTAATTATTAAATTTTAATAATATTTGAAGCATATATTAATTTGGAAGTTTTTTTAATTGTTAAAGGTAAAAGAGTCTTTACAACTTTTATGTCAAAACCTCTAAACCCAAAAAGCTCCTATTAGCAGCTTTTCAAATTGAGAGGTTTCACCCCAATCTGCTGTTACAAACATTTATTCACCAAACATCCTAATTAGCGATTTTGGCTAGTCAAACCTCTAAAAATAGTTCAAACATCTAATATTGGCTCAAAAAGTTGTTTACCAAACATAACCACTATTTATCTGTATTATCATTCATTTTACTATATAATTACTTTATATGAGCTCATAAAACTCTAATAACTTGAATTTTTCTAAAATAATTATTTACTCAAACAAAATAATAATAAATGCTTCATTTTGAAATTCATTACCCCAAACACACCATTATAGTGTAGTGATTAATATTCTTAAATATGTAATTTAAAAATAAGCAAAAGAGCAAGCACATTTTTTAGTTGACCAAGTTACTAATCTTTGTTCCCTTGTATTCTTTTAGGTTATGGGTTTCAGACCCGTTAGAAGCACCCCATTCCTTCCCCTAAAGTCTGTTATGAACTGAAATTTGTCATGTGAAAGGGGCACTTGAATTAGTTAGTTTTTTAGATTAATTAGATGGTAATATTATTAGTATAAATAAGCCAAGAGACTCTAGGGAAAGGGACGTCATATTTGTTAAACTTTTGGCTACAGCTAATTCTCCCCTCCAAGTTCAGTGTTCCTTGCTGACACTTTTCTTCTCTATCTTATATTTCTCTATTTCTTCTACTGTTACTATTGATATAATTGGAACTTTCATTACATTGGTGCTCTCGTTGAGAGATGGAGTTATTGGTAGAGCTTCACTTCTTTACGGGAGAAGACCCAGAAGAATGAATCACCTCAGTTCACAATTTTATGAATTTTATGAGATAGAAGATCATCACCGGGTAACTGTTGTCACTGAATTTTCACCTAACTTCTTTCACTTTCATTTCGGGTTTAGTAGTATATTACATTGTTAGTATTAGTATAAGTGTGCTATATGTTAGTGTTGTAAATGTTAATTAGTATTTGAATTATCTAGGTGTCATATAATTTTGTTAATATACTTAGTGTATTATAATTAGTATAGTTGTCATGTGTTAGTATGTTAATATGGTAGTAAGAATTAACATAGGTTATATATTTTTAGTATCTTAGTTAGTAGTTAATATAATAGCTAGTTATCAAAACCCAAAAATAAAATAGGCAGCCTGTAATTAAAAATGAATAAAAAGGTCTATTAGATTTAATTTAGAATAGAGTCCATTTAAAATATATAGAAGGTCCATTACGCAAAGGCCCGCTTGGCCTAATTATTATTTCCTAAAGGCCTTGAATCTTATATGCACAGGTAATGAAGAACCGTTGGACCAATGGAGAACAGATCCAACGACATGGGATCGCACACGGCCTACACACGGATTATCAAGAGCCACTCTTCTCGTCCATTAGATCATGAACCAATCTAACGGCCCAGATTGATCAGCAGCAAAGCATACGGATCACCACTCGCGCGTAATAGTCATGCGTCTGACTTACCAGCTTATGACAGACGTTTTGACTTCTCCGACAGAGCTCAGGCGCCGTTCTGATTGTTTCTCACCAGCAGCATCGCTACCATTTGCAATTACCGGCAACAAAACACAAAACATGGAGTTAGAAAAGAAACAAAGCAAATCAAAAGGGCAACCAAATCCCTAAACCAAAGCCTTAACTTCAAATCGGGTTCAAATCAGAGGTGAAGTCAACCAACACATGAGGGACTGGATCCCTAAATTGGTGCCTTAGCAAGAATCCAACAACGATCTGATTAAAGCAGTGAACAAAAAGGCAACAAGCTTAAAATCAGAGCCGAGACAAGATCAAATGGGGAAGATATTAGGGATTCATGCTTGAAATTCAAGCAATTCTGTAACTATATAAACCCCTTTGTAATTCATGTAAACACACAACAATTTCATACAACGACAATCACATAGATAACAATTACAGAAAACACACACTAGATACACACAATTAGCATTCAGAAGTTGTATAACCAACAAGTGGGAGTTGTAATCAGAGTTCAAAAGCAATAAAAGAAGCAAGTTTCTGGTAACATCTTCTATCTTTTGTATTTTCTGTTTTGAATTTAATAAAGAAAAAGGGGTTGTTTTTACCTTTGTTCTATTTGAAATGCCGTAGATATTTGGCTTTGATGTAGCTCTGGTGAAAAAATGTGATTTGAGGTCGCCGAAATCTGGAAAATTAGGGTTTTTTCTGGGAATTTCGCCGCCGGCACGGCGGATGTTCATCGTGTTCTTCATAAAATAAAGAACACGATGAACACGACAGAGAATTATAAAGGGCCGACTTTGATCCATTTTGAGAATAAGAGAAGAAATGAAATCTGTTTATAATTTTGGCTATTTATAATGACCCGTTTGAACTGACCCGAACCCGATTATAACCCTGCCCTTCTTTCTCGGTTCTTATACCGCGACACCTTTGTTTTAAATGTATTCAATTTCGTCATTTTCATCATAATTTGGCTCTGAATTTTTAAATTATTTTCAAATTAACCCTCACATTTTGGTTTTCTTTTAAATTAGTCCATAATACAGATTTTTTATACAAATAAAATTAATTCCCCTTTTCTTTATTCTAGCAATTATTTTGATAGTTAATTTAATTTAAGGTTTTTTGTTCTTTTTGTTCTTATATGTATATATGTATGTATGTATGTTAAACCTTAGGATTAGGGACTTAAAACCTAGAATAGAGACGTGTATGTTGTAAAATATTCTTCACATTTTCAATAAGACACACTTAATTGTATTTAAACCTTGATAGATGAATGTAGATGTTTCTTTATGTGTTAATCACTGATTAAATTTTAATTAAAAAACTTTAAATCATCTAAGTTTCTTGCTGATTTGTTAAAAAGTGAAAACTTAATTGATGTGGTGTCTTATCAAACGGGAATGACGGGTTAGCGCCAGGAGTGTTGGCGGTGATTAAAGTACATTTCCCATGGCGGTAAGGCCGTTAAAATAGATTTACATTCATTTTGCGGACAAATAGATTGAAATGTTGTGAACTTGCAAATTCTAGTTTTAAAACACTATTTGAAATCAATTAGGTACTAGTTTTTGGGCGTTGTGGGGGTGCTAACCCTTCCCCACACGTAACCGACCCCCGAACCTATTTTTCTTATTTTTCGTGGACCAAAATATAATTTTGATAAATAAAACGATTTATCAAAATACCCTTGTTTAAAAAGTGATCTAATCACACTTTATTTTTCAAAAAAGATTGGTGGCGACTTCGTGTTTTTATAAAGTTTTCCAAAACGTCAAAACCACCTAAAAAGGGTTGCGACAGCTTGGCGACTCCACCGGGGAGATTTTGTTTTCTCTAAAAAACAAAAGAGGGTCAGGCCACAAATTTTTTTCAAAATGTTTTTAGAAAAAGGAATTTGCAAGTTCACAAAGGTTTCAATTTATTTGTCTGCTTAATGAATGTAATTCTATTTTATGCATTTTAAAAATTGTTGCAAAAAGCTCTATTCCCGAGCTCCACCCAATTGTTAAGTGAGGGGAAAACGCTTTGCTCATATTAGAATATTGATTCTCCATATAAGCTTAGCAAGTACATTTGGGACTCTTATACCTCATGTCTTCGTAAGGATACCGATTCTTCGAGAAGACATAGGAAGTGAGTCATCCCGAGTTGAACTTGGTTCGTTTGAAACCTATAATGGGTGAGAACCAGGGGCTTTGCTACCCTTAGTAGGGGACATCAAGGACAGCTTAGGTACCTTTTAGAACTCAACCGTTTGAAAATTTAGAGCCTACCCCAATAGAGCTATATGAAAAACCTAGGGTTTTGAGTCTAGTCAAAATCATTGCGGATAATCCGTGGAGACATGTCTTGGAGTGTTGGAATGCGCTACCCAGAATTATTCGTGAAATTATTTTGGTATCTTTATTCTAATTTTTGTTGTTGTTTTGCATATTCATTCATGCATCATTATTCCATTTCATCGGGTCTTGACATTCAATAAAGCTATTTCTAAAAGTAGATATTTTATTAAACCAATGTTCTTTTGTTTGCATTCATGCATTTGCATTATTCTTCTATTTGTTTGGTTGCTTTCTTCCTTGCTTCGCATTGCATTCCATGCATACATGACATAATAAGAATCTAACTTAAATAAAGTTTCCGAAAATCAAAATAGCAAAAACAAATCACAAGTACGGTACTTGATCTCAAGCAAGAGCAATGGAAGACAGGGTGACGACATTAGAAAGCAACCATAAGAGTACCCAGGATAGGTTAGACAAGCTGGAGACAGATCTGAAGCAACAGATAGAGTTAGTTCATCAAAAGACAATTGGTTCAATTGTAGCCATGTTAGGCTTTAAGGATCTAGATGTAGTAGAAGCTGGTGGGGAAGCAAATGCCATGCCAAAATTTCAGGGGATGGCCTTCGTTCATCCAAGCATACAAAAAGAAGCTCAATCTTCTAAGGCCAGGATTTCTCCACATTTTGCTGAGGCTTCGGCGCAGAATGATAGGGAGATGAATTTTGAGGAGGTCATTGAGGTGCCTGATCTCGATGAAATTGTTGTCAAGGTAAAAGCTGAGAAGAAATGAGAAGATCGCTCTATGAGAAGTTGGAGGGAATGATTAAGTCTGTCCAAGAAGGAGGTATATATAGAGGGATGGATGCCAATGATTTAAGCTTAGTGACTAATCTGGTAGTACCACCAAAGTTCAAGGTTCTTGACTTTGAAAAATATAATGGAACAACGTGTCCTGTAGCACATCTGACTATGTATTGTAGGAAAATGTCGATGTATCTTGAGAACGAGAAGCTGCATATCCGTTGCTTCCAAGACAATCTAGTAGGATCAGCTACACGCTGGTACACGCAGTTAAGTTAAGCTAACATCAGATCATGGAAAGATTTGTCCAGAGCCTTCAGTAAGTAGTACAAGCATGTTTCAGACATGATTCCAACCGTTTAGTTTTGCAAGGATTGGAGCAAAAGCATCATGAAAGTTTCTGCCAGTACGTACAAAGATGGAGGGATGTAGCTGCCCAAGTCCAGCCACCATTGCTGGAGAGTGAGATCACCCCAATGTTTGTGGAGACATTAAAGGGTTCATTCTACGATCGTATGCTTAATCATGCCACAAAGAGTTTTGCGGACATGCTTATAAATGGAGAGTTGATACTTGCTGCCATGAAAAATAGAAGGTTAGATAGTGGGGAAACAAAGAAACCATACAAAAAGAGAGATAATGAAGTCAATGCCACTAATGTCTATAACCACAATTACTCAAAGGGGGTAGTTTTCAACAAACCCAATGTTTCGACCACATCTCCAGCAGTCACAATCATCCGAAAGAAGAACGAAGATATCAAGAGAGCTCAAAACCATATTTTCCTCCTATACCAATAACATATGCAGCCGAATTGGTCAAATACCAGATAGTGCTGCCGAGGCATGTTCCCCTATTCTCACCACCATACCCATCATGGTATGATGAGAAGGCACAATGTGAATACCATGCAGGAGTTAGGGGGCATACCATTGAAAATTGTACTGCATTCAAAAGGGTGGTGGATGACTTAAGAAAATCAGAGATGCTATCATTTGATATGTCAGAAGAAAAAGGAAACCCTTTGCCAAATCATTAGAAGGCAGGTGTGAATGCAATCATAGATGAGGAGGATAAGGTGGTTAAGGAATGTGTCGCTAAAGTTAGAGCTCTCATGAGGTGGATATGGGCTCAAATGGTGGTAGTAGGGATGCTGGAAGAAGGAGCCCAGAAGCTGAAAGTTGAAGACGAATTGTACTGTGAATACCACATGAAGGAAGGACATGAGATTGATTGTTGCTTAGAGTTTAGGCAACTGGTTCAAGACAAGATGAATAAAAAAGAACTTGAGTTCTTTGAAAAAGAAGACAAGGAATGCATGTTGGATATATGTGCATCCGAGGAGTCACCCTCTAGAAGATACTCTAGAATAAAGCCTTTAGTTATTAAGGCTAAAACAAGAATTAGAGAGCCGGCAAGAGGTGTAACCCCGCGGCTTATAATTAAGGCACCGACCCCGTTTCTATACAAGGATAGCAAGCAGGTTCCTTGGAATTACGCTTATACGGTGGTAGCTCCGGGAGAAATATCTGTTCAAGAGAAAGAAGAGCCAATCAATGAAGTGAGCCGTTTTACGAGGAGTGGAAGGCTCTATTCCCAGCCGATAGTAGAAGATAGAGATGCAGCGCAAAGGAAAGCTGATGCGAAAGAACTTGAGAAAGAAGATAATGTAGATTTATTCAAAGAGAAGCCGACAACATATCACGAGCCTATGAAGGAATCAGAGGCTCAAGAATTCTTGAAGATTTTAAAACACAATGAATACAGCTTCGTGGAGCAACTTCACAAGCTTTCGGCTCGAATTTCTATTCTTTCTCTGTTATTAAGTTCTGAAGGCCACCGTGAGGCCTTGTTAAAGATTCTGAACCAGACATTCGTATCAAAGGAGATCACAACTGATAAGATGGATATGTTAGTAATCCCAGCAAAAAAGGATCGGTTTGGCTTGGGCTTTAAGCCCAACAAATGGCAAAGAAGGGCTGAAATCAGAAAACATCAAGAAAGAAGAAGAGCTAGATTAAAGGGAGAGAAAATTGAGTGAGAGCCGATGAATTTCCCTCCCTTGAGCCATAAATTTATATCTGGAGGCATGCTGGATCCAAGTGCCCCAATTAGTGATGAAGGAAAATGAGAGAGTACCCTATGTGAAGCATTTGAAAAGTTGAGTATTAACGCTGTGACTGGCGAAGAAGAAGAGAGCCAGTACCTGTCAATGATTCGCCCTTGCTCTGAACATAACATTTGGACTGTTGAAGAAATTCCTGTAGTCTTTAAGACTTTAAGACATGTTCAGAGTAATTCTCAAAACCAACTCTTTTGCTCCAGGCCCGAAGACAATAGGGGATCTTATGTAAAAGGCCTATGTCAAACTTTTAATTTGAATTCAATAAAAGATGTATTTCCTTAAATCTTGTATGGCAAACTTTCTTTTCATAAATAAACCAAAACTAAATGAAAACCATAAAGCATAAAAGACATTCCATTCATTTTGTTTCTTTCCTTTGTATATATCTTTTGCCTATTCATTTTCAGGTCTTCAGATATCATTGACATAAATGAATCCGTGTTTGACTTCAAGGTTGACTTTGAATTGCCTCTATGCTTGGAAGAAGTTGGAAATATTGACAATGAGGAAGAATATGAAGTACCCAATGGTATGCTTAGAATGGTAGAAGGAGAGGAAAAACATATTCTACCACATAAAGAGGAACTAGAAATATTAAACCTCGGAACCGCAGAAGAAAAGCGAGAGGTAAAGATTGGTACTATCATCACAGCCAAAACCAGACAGTTTGATCGAGCTCTTGAAAGAATTTAAAGATATTTTAGCGTGGTCGTATCAAGATATACCCGGTTTGGAGACTGACATTGTCATGCATAGGCTCCCTATAAAGGTAGGATGCGAACCTGTAAAGTAAAAGCTTAGAAGAATGAAGGCTGAAACACTCCTCAAGATCAGGGATGAGGTAAAGAAACAATACGATGTAGGATTCCTCGAGGTAGCTAAGTATCCGGAATGGGTGGCGAATATTGTCCTAGTATTGAAGAATGATGGAAAAGTATGAATGTGTGCTGACTATAGGGACCTCAATAAGGCAATCCCTAAGGACAATTTCCCGCTCTCACATATTGACACTTTAGTTGACAATACATCTGGACATTCACTCTTCTCTTTCATGGATGGTTTCTTCGGGTATAACCAGATTAATATGTGCCTAGAAGACATGGAAAATATGACTTTTGTGACGCTATGGGGAACCTTTTGCTATAAAGTGATGCCCTTTGGACTTAAGAATACATGGGCATCCTATCAAAGGGCCATGGTCACCCTTTTTCATGATATGATGCACTGAGAAATGGAAGTCTACGTCGACGATATGATTGCCAAATCTCGATCTGAGGAGGAACATCTGGTTAATTTAGAAAAAACTCTTCTTAAGACTGAGAAAGTTCCAGTTGAAGCTCAAACCGAATAACTGCATATTTGAGGTTACATCCGACAAGTTATTAGGATTTTTTGTAAGCAGAAGAGGAATTGAGGTTGATCCTGATAAGATAAAAGCTATGCAGGAACTTCCCCCACCTCAAACACAAAAGGAAGTCTGAGGTTTCCTGGGATGATTAAATTAAATCGCACGCTTCATTTCTCAGTTAACTAATAAGTGCGATCCAATGTTCAGGTTACTTAGGAAGAATAACCCAGGAACATGGGATGAAGAATGTCAAGCGGCTTTGGAAAAGATCAAAGAACAGTTGAGTAATCCTCCGATATTAGTACCACCTATTTCAGGGAGACCACTGATCTTGTACCTAACGGTCTATGAAAATTCCATGGGCTATGTGTTAGCGCAACATAATGATACTAGAAGAAGAAAAAAGGTGATATATTACTTGAGCAAGAAATTCACTGATTGCGAAACTAGATATTCGTCGATTGAAAAACTATGTTGTGCTATGGTCTGGGCAGCTAAAAGGCTAAGACAATATATGCTTTATCACGCTACATGGCTAATCTCGAAGTTGGACCCACTGAAGTTCATGATGGAGGCCCCGACTCTATCAGGAAGGTTAGCGCGTTGGCAAATGTTATTATTAGAATTTGATATCCAGTATGTGAGCCAAAAAGCGATAAAAGGGAGTGTCATAGCAGACTTTTTGGCAAGTCGTGCTTGTGATGACTATGAAGCATTAAACTTTAATTTTCCCGATGAAGACTTGATGTGTATCGCAGAAGATGATGAGGCTTTAACAGAATCTTGGGTTATGAACTTTGATGGTGCAGCAAATGCATTAGGAAGAGGTATATGGGCAGTTCTGGTTTCACCGGAGGGAGATTATTACCCTTTTACCAGTCGTTTGAAGTTTTTCTGCACTAATAATATGGCAGAGTATAAGGCCTGTATAATGGGACTAAGAGAAGCTATAAGGAGGAAAATCCATACTTTAAGAGTTTTTAGGGACTCTGCATTAGTCATTTATTAGGTACGTGGCAGATGAGAGACAAAATATGCAAAGTTGTTGGAATACCACAAGTTGGTCCTTGAGTTGACCAAGGAATTTGATGAGATCACTTTCAAATATCTCCCCAGAGAAGACAACTAAATGGTTGATGCTTTAGCCACCATGTTTAGGGTAAATGAAGGTTCTGAGATGATGCCCATCAGGTTATATATGCTTGACTCTCTAGCTCATTATTATGATGTGGAAGAAGAGATGGATGGATTTCCATGGTATCTGACATCTTGCAATATATAAAATTCCAACAATACCCACCGCAAGCTATAGAGAATAAAAAGAAAATGATCAGGAAAATGGCCACAGGGTATGTCCTTAATGGAGAGATTTTATACAAAAGAAGTCGTGATCAAGTGCTTCTAAGATGTGTGGGAGCAAAAGAGGTTCAATTAATTATGGAAGAAGTTCATGAAGGAGTCTGCAGAACCCATCCTAGTGGTTTCACCATGGCCAGGAGAATCATGCATCTTGGATATTATTGGTCAACCATGGAAGGTGATTGCATCAACTATTCTTGCAAATGCCACAAGTTCCAAATCTATGCTGACAAGGTTCATACACCACCTCAACCTCTTCATGTTATGACAGCCCCTTGGCCATTCTCCATGTGGGACATTGATGTCATTGGTCAGATTCACCCTAAGGCATCAAACGAGCATCGTTTTATCCTGATAGCCATTGATTATTTCACGAAGTGGGTAGAAGAAGCCTCATATACAAACGTCACCAGATCCAGGGTTTGTAAGTTTTTGAAAAAGGAAATCATTTGTCTATATGGCTTGCCTGAAAGTATCATCACCGACAATGACTCTAATTTGAATAATAGGATGATAAGTGGAGTCTGTGAGCAGTTCAATGTCAAACATAGTAATTCTGTGGTATATCGCCCGAAGATGAATGGGGCAGTGGAGGCTGCGAATAAAAATATTAAGAAGATAATTGGAAAATAACTGATACCTATAAAGATTGGCATGAGAAGCTGCCGTTTGCCTTATACGCTTATCGAACCACAGTAAGAACTTCCACCGGGGCAACACCTTTCTTATTGGTATATGGGGTAGAAGCTGTGCTACCCATTGAGGTTGAGATACCATCGCTCCGTGTCTTAATGGAAGCAAAATTAGAAGAGGCAGAATGGATGCAGGCAATATATGACCAGCTTAATCTGATTGATGAAAAGAGGTTAAAGGCGTTATGTCATGGGCAAATGTACTAGAAAAGGATGATAAGGGCTCATGAGAAGAAAGTTCGCCCAAGAGAATTCAAAGAGGGGGATTTGGTTTTTAAAAAAAAGCTGCCAATCCAAAGCGATTCTCGAGGAAAATGGGCACTGAATTGGGAAGGACCTTACATTGTAACAAGGGTCTTCTTAGGAGGAGCATTAATTTTAGCCGAAATGGATGGAGACGAACTACAAAACCTGATAAATTTAGACTCGGTTAAAAAGTATTACGTTTGAAGAAGAGAAAAAAAAGAAAAAAGAAAAAAAGAAAAGAAAAAGAAAAAAGAAAAAGAGAAAAAGAGAAAAAAAATAAGAAAAAAGAAAGAAAAAGAAAAGGGGGTTCAAAATGAAAACCCGCAAAGGGCGTTTTGAAACCAAAGGAGGATTTGAGTTGAAAACCCGTAAAGGGCGGCTCAGACTATTTGCAAATAAGACCTTCATCGGGGATTCCATACCTGGAAGTTTCATATCTTTCCACATAATCATTATTTCTAGGGTATGCTCAGCATAGTTGACATTCAAGGCATCTTACGAAGTCAAGACATGAGGAGTTTTGGCTTCTGATATCTGAATGCTTATTCCTTTCCTTGTAATTTCTTTTTGTGTTTGCCACAATACTAATAAAATTTTGTAGACCTTTTCTTTCTCTCATTTGAAACCTTTTCCATAAAGCATTTTGCATTGAAATGAGAATTAAAATTTGACATCACTTGAAATATACAAAAGATTTTTGAGCATTACTTTGAAATTTGTCTAAAAGGGTATTGGAACTATGAGGTATTCCATGGTCAAATTTGGAGCTTGGGGCATAAAGAGAAGCAATTCAAGATGGAAATAGGTTTTGGCTGCAAATCTTTCTAGAGGACCCTTAAGAGATGCTTTGACATTACCTTAAGGCAGCATGTCGCAAAATAGAGATGCTTACACGAGATAATTTGTTTTCTACAACAATGAGAACAATTTTACAGACATTAGAGGAAATAGTTAAAGATATGAGACATTGGAAGAACATCAGGATTCTAAAAATCCTTTCACTAAACATTGATGTACCAACTACAATGATAACCTAACAGAGGTTAAAAGAGTGTTGAAGAATATGAGGATAAAGTCAGTCATTCCAACCAAAAGTACAAGAAAACTGGATTGAGTGAGCAAATGTGCAAAGATCGTATAATGGTAAAGCAGAAATAATAGAGATGACTATCTATGATTATTTTGTTAAATCATTGTAGCGTGCAGTTGCAACCTTCAGACAATTTCCCATACATCAATGATGGCAAACCAATGCATTCCCCATATCCCCACGGAGTTTCGCTCTTAGGTGTCCTAGCAACAAAGAGCTTTCCTGTTTGAAAAATCAAGACAGAAGTCGCAGGAAGGGATGAATATATGATGAATCCATGATACGAAGTGGTAAATGAAGCAGGCAATGGTGAAAATTTTCTTTCCAAGGAATGGTCGATGGAATTTTAACAACAAGAAATTGGCGAAGCCAACTAGAATTGAAAGATGACTTATTGCAAGTTTTCTTAGTGCAAGGCCATCCAGCATAGAGAAATGAAAGAAAATCATACTGTCTTTTTTGATAGGATGAGCCAAAATAGACACCCACCATCTGTTTCCAGAGTTGAGAAAATGTTTGAGATGATATAATCCTAGTTTCCCGGAGCTCCACAGTGTTTTCTGTGTCTATCGCTTGAGAAAAATTGTTAAGAAAAAGAGCAAAAGAAATAAAACATGTATTCATGACTAGGCATCCCTAGGGGCATATGCATCTTAATTGAATCATTTGTATTTGTTTTGACAGATTTTGGAACTAGCTTATCCATCCAAGAACAAGGAGGATGGAACCCTTTTAGAACCTACCAATCCATTCGGGCATTTGGAGAACGGAACCTGATCATCTATTCAGGCATACAGAGAATAGAACCTGCTCATATATTTGGGCATACGGAGAATAGAACCTGCTAATCTATTCAGGCATATGGAGAATAGAACCTGCTCATCTATTTGAGCATACAAAGAATAGAACCTGCTCATCTATTCGAGCAAACGAAGAATAGAACCTGTTCATCTATTTGAGCATATAGAGAATAGAACCTGCCTATCCGTTCAAGCATTTGGAGAATGGAACCTGCTCATCTATTCAGGCATACGGAGAATAGAACCTGCTCATCTATTCGGGCATACGGAGAATAGAACCTGCTCATCTATTCAAGCAAATGGAGAATAGAACCTGCTCATCTATTCAAGCATACGTTGAATAGAACATTCTCATCTATTCGGGCATACAGAGAATAGAACCTACTTTTCTATTCGAGCACAAGGGGAATAGAATCCGCCTATCCGTTCGGGCATTTGGAGAATGGAACCCGCTTACCTATTCGAGCATACAGAGAATAGAACCTGCATATATGTTCGGGCACTTGGAGAATGGAACCTGCTTATCTATTCGAGCACAAGGGGAATAGAATCCGCCTATTTGTTCGGGCATTTGGAGAATGGGACTCACTTATCTATTTGAGCATACGGAGAATAGAATCCACCTATCTGTTCGAGCATGTATCTATTTAATTTAAGGTTTTTTGTTCCTTTTGTTCTTATATGTATATATGTATGTATGTTAAACCTTAGGATTAGGGACTTAAAACCTAGAATAGTGACGTGTATGTTGTAAAATATTCTTCACATTTTCAATAAGACACACTTAATTTTATTTAAACCTTGATAGATGATTGTAGATGTTTCTTTAGGTGTTAATCACTGATTAAATTTTAATTAAAAAACTTCAACTTATCTAATTTTCTTGCCGATTTGTTAAAAAGTGAAAACTTAATTGATGCGGTGTCTTATCAAATGATAATAACGAGTTAACGCAGGAGTGTTGACGGTGATTAAAGTACATTTCCCGGGCGGTAGACCGTTAAAATAGATTTACATTCATTTTGCGGACAGATAGATCGAAATGTTGTGAACTTGCAAATTCCAGTTTTAAAACACTTTTTGAAATCAATTAGGTACAAGTTTTTGGGCGTTGTGGGGGTGCTAACCCTTCCCCACATGTAACCGACCCCCGAACCTATTTTTCTTATTTTTCATGGACCAAAATATAATTTTTGATAAATAAAACGATTTATCAAAATACCCTTCTTTAAAAAGTGATCCAATCACACTTTATTTTTCAAAAAAAGATTGATGGCGACTCCGTGTTTTTATAAAGTTTTCCAAAACGTCAAAACCACCTAAAAGGGTTGTGACAGTAACTATGGCATCTTTTCAGATGGTAGGGATAGCTAAGAAATGTTTTCGGTGGATGCATAGGTGGCGAAAGTTGGTCCGATGGGACCACTTTGTTGACGCCATTCGAAAGCGATTTGCTTTCTTAGAGATGAAGTTGGGAGACAATCTTTTTGAAAGGCAAAGCACAAATGAACACCATGTGTTCAACGAATTGCCAACACCAAAGGAAAATAATTTTCAAAGGCGGGATAACCCAAGCCCAACAATCCACAAAACGTTTGATGAATTGTCAACACCAACGAGTATTGATGCTTATCGAATAGTGATGCACTTTGGAGCAAGTATACTCGTCGTATCAAGTAATAAAGTGAGAGTACAGTTTCGAACCCACAAGGATTGGATTGATAAATACGAAGTTATCGTACTTAGGGATGTGTTTGCAAGTATGGGTGAATGTCGGTTTAAGTAAGACTAATTTAACTAATCTAAAGATGAGTAAGATAAAGACATATAGCTATAGTGACTAAAGAATTAATTATGGAGGTTGAGATTATTGCTAAAGATATATGCTTGATTATCTGTCTCAATGATATAGCAACGAGCAATACATGTCTGCATAAACCCTTAAGTTCTTCATCTACTCGACAAGATTTTCTAATGAACTTTTGACTCTCTCAATTCCTAGAAGTTAATAGCTTTGTAGTTAAGGTGATACATGTCTGCGTTAACCCTAACAAATCTATTTTGATTAAGAACTCCCTTTTAGTTGTTGAAACCTAAACTTATGTCTAAGCCAGATTAAGACTAAGTTGACAACTAAGCCTCACTATTCACATTTGTATAACATAACTCTCTCGAATATTAAGCCACATATCAATAGTTAATAGGCCTCTCTCGAATAGCTCTTACGATTAACTACTCATTAAGCACATGAACATAATAGATGAAGATAAAAACAACTAAAGCATTAAAATATAATAATCAAAACATAAAATCTCGAGACGCAATAATCCCAACTTAAAAAGTTTAGCTCATGTCTGAGTGTAAAGCAACCATAATTAAAAGTATATAGTATGGCAATTTATTAAGAAAGAAAAGAAATAAGCCGAACATCCTCGAAAAAACTCATTTCGTGTCGTCCAACTATGCTATAAGCCTATTTGCCGTTAGTCTCTCTCGATGGCTTCGTTCAATAAGGATAATCGTCTAGCTTCGCCCTGGTGGTTCCCCGCAAGTTCGGACTAGGACTGTCGTCTGAATCGTGTTCTATGTCGATCGGGTCTTCTTAAGTAGCATCCAAGTCTTCCTGATATAGGCGGTGAAACTAGGGTTTTAGTACCCTAAAGTTGTGTGGCTTCATTAAAGAAAGCCAATTGTTTCTCTCCTTATTGAATGTTGTGTATTTGGGAGAAAGTCCATGTAGGCAAAGATAGGTTCTTCTCCAAGTCTTTGTGCCTCGTCAGCTCCATCCATGCGAGCTGCTCTTCTTATGCTCCAGCATCCACTAGCATCTTGCACATACACCACACGCACCATCTTTTCTGTGAAAAGCACCAATATATATGACAATTTAAGCACAAGCAGTGTATCTCCCTATCTACATGAAAATATGTACATTCTAACCTAAATGCAACCTAAATGAGCTTTAAAACATGCAAAAGACAAGGATTAAGGGCATATAAAATGAAAAATTATGCACTTGTCAAATACCCCCAAACATGAATTGTTGTTTGTCCTCAAGCAATACAAAATGGAAACAAGAAAAATAAAAATAGAAAATAAGAATAGTAAAAAACCTATAAGTCCTAAGGTTCCACTAAGCTATGATTATTGTGATTCCAAGTTATGTTGCAACAATAATTCATTCCTCAACTATGTTGATGATAAGCAAGTGCATTAGAGCTTACATTTTTATTCAAAAGATTAAATCTACTATAAGTGTATTGTGTTCTTAGTTACATGCATTCATCACTTAATAGTATTAGAGAAGCTTAAGGGTTGCTTTCTTTTTTTGCTTTGGCATATTATTTTTCCATTTTACGCACATTTTTACTCCCTGTTCTTTTTACGTTTGAAAACTGTATCCTTGGGGCTTCAGCTTATCACACTAACCCTTCGGTACCTGAAGATGGATTTGAGCAAACAACCTATCCCCGAGCCCTACGAGCAGTATCATCTCATGAAGAATTTCATTCACTCTTTTCCAGTACTATCATTCATACCAGGGAAAGTTAAATGGAGAAAATACAACTCACCTAGTGTACTAAGACAACAAGATGCATAGAAGAGTGCCCCTCAATAGTTTTGTTTAGATTATCAAGTCTTAATTTATTTTCTTGATTTTTCAGGGAGTTTTTAGCCTTTGATTTGCTACATTGAGAATTTAAGTTCATTCTTTTTCTTTTGATTCATGCTTAATGTTAAGTGTGTAAAAGTACAATATTTTCCACCCTTTTTCTTATAATTATTGTTAGACTTAGGCTCATTTTAGTTGCATTCATAGTCATTGATGCATAATCCCTAAGTTTCCTTCATTGATAAGATTGATACTACATTTTGGTTGGTTTTTGTGGAAATGATACTGCTGGTATGTGCGCTTTTGTGAGAAGGATTTAATTGCCTTAGCAAGCAGGAAATTGCCGAAGCAATTGCGGATAAGAATGAAGAAGCTGCCGATTTGATGACTGGATAAAATCTACACTCGACGAGAAGCAAGGATAAATCTTAAAGAGTTGGAATTCCCCGCAAAGATCAAAGGAGATTAAAACTTCAAGTTTATGAGGAAATTTTGGAGGACAAGGATAAAAGTGATTTATTATCTCGTTTATCTTATTTAATTCCAACTTAAACTCATCCTCATCCACAACAATTTGACCTAATCATCTCCTATAAATAGAAGACTCAGCCGCAACATTTAGTGTGTTCGATTTGAGAGAGAAAATTAGGGGCTGTTCAATATCTTCTTATTCTTTGTTTCCATTCGAGTCATGTTGGGGAATTTTTATCTTGTATTTCTCTTGCACCTAGCCATGAACTAAACTAAATTGGTTTGGGTTATTGTGTTTTTGTGGTTGTGAAAACGTTTGGATTTGTTTAGGTTTTTTTATTGCAATTTAAATTCAAAGTTTGTTCATTCTTGGTTCTTAATTTGATTGCGAGTGAATTGGGAAAGGATCTCGTGAATTCACCCATTTATCTAATATCGGGAGAGTTAGATTCAAGAAACGAATGAGAATGATTTTCATTCAATCGATCATTGGTGAAGACTTATCCGACTTAGGAATAAGTTGCAGATTTCAACGGCTAAGAGGAGCGCAAGATCGGTTGTTGTTCACCCATGGTTAACATAGGGATGTATCTCCAAGGCATGCATAATTGACCAGTGTTTCGAGTTAGGGATAATAAGAAACCATTGAAGAACGCTTCGCCGAGCTTAGAAGGGTGTTGCCCAGTTGCCAAGGCAATCGTACCATTCCCAGTTGCCGCGGCAATTATAATTGCCCAGGCAATTCAACTGGTTCTAATCGCCAAGACAATTGCATTGCTTCAACAACCAATTACTACTAAAATCTATCCGGCAATCACACCATGACTCACGATAACCATACATACTCTCTTATTCGATTACAATCTTCTTTTATTTTCTTGTTCACTTTATTTTACTTTTTAATTGGAAAAATCTACCATCACAATTTATTTCTTTTTTCAGTACAAGGAATTAGAAATTAGAGTTCCACCAATCCCTGTGGAGACGATATCTAATCTATACTATAACTTGTGATGTGTACACTTGCACCAATTGCGAAGCACTCAAAACACGAAACATTTAAGCATCAGAAAGTCAACCTAGAGTATCTCTAAGATTTCTTAAGTGTTCGATAGCATGCACTTTGTTGTTTTAGGGGCTACAACAGATTTATCATTAAGTTCAAAAACTAAAAAGCTCTGAACACCTTTCAAAGCATCAATAGAGATTCATTATAGGAAGTCATGATCAACACAACAGTTTCAAAATCAAAGGAATCGCAGCAAAAGGAACCTATTGGATATATTAGGCTAATTACAGTTCTAATTTAAAATTTTTTTAAATTAGACCAAATAAATGTATGGGTATGTACTCCCCCAAACTTGGGAAGGGCATTGTCCCTAATGCAGAAAGACAAAATAAAAATAAAAATAAAAATGAATCAAACTAAAATATGCAAAGTAAAAGTAAAAACTAAACTAAAAAGAAAAAAATAAAGAAAAACTAACCTGAGGAGTTGCTGGGTGGTGGTGCGTGGCGGGCCTGGCTCTTTGTTCGTTTGCAGTGCATGGCGCAGAAGGGGAAAGTGCTGGTGAAGTCTTTTGGATTTCAAAGGGTGTTGGAGATGCAACAGTTCCTTTTTCAACAGGGGCGATGTCAGATACCGAGGAGTTGGAATAGGTGGATAGTGGGGTTCTACGCCCCAAATGTGCTTACAGCTCCTCAATAAGCTCAATTGCTCGACCAATAGAAACCTTATTACAAGTCTTGGGAGTGGTTATAGACGAAGCTGGTGACGGTTAGATAGGAGAGGGAGTGACCCGACCAATTGGTTGTTGAACCTTCAGAGAAACATTGTTAACCAAGTTAACTAGGCTAGCTGGAGTGGATGTGTCATGGTGCGTGGGGGCCTTGCCCTTGTTCTGAGCTCTCATCCACTTACTCAGTTGGTGAGGAGCAGGTGCAGCATGACTTACTTTCTCTTCTTTGTCTTGGCAACAACAACAAGAGGGCTAGGGGAAGTTTCTTCCTCTTATTTGTCATCCGTTTTATCTTCTTATTTATTCTCCTCTTCAGCTTCTTCATTCTCTTTCTTCTTCTTCCTCTTCTCTAGGTGATTGACTACCAGGAATCTCAACAAAGTAAGTCTCTAGAAATTTCTAAAATGCCTTAGTAGACATGGGGACAATTGGTTCAGCATGACTTTTATTGCCAAATCATTTGCTCAAACATAATTGAAGCATGGCCTAAAGAACTCTGCCAATGCACCAGACATAGCGGTGCACAGTAAATTCGTGGCTGTGGTGCTAAAGGGTGTTGAGCTTGACACTAGTCTCTTAAGTTTGCGTATCTCTTTGGCAGTTGTTGCGCGTAATAAGTGCTATGCAATTGTGCAAGTATACATGTCACAAGTGTAATCACTCATTTTCACTTGTAAATATATTACTATTGCATGTATATTTATTATATGAATGTTACTAATATAAGGTGATGTGTGCATGTATAAGCTATGTATACGTATTAGGGGTATATGTATGTCGCGTATGTATCTAGAGTATAAGCGTATTTGATTAATATATAGATGTTATGTTAATTATATGTATGATTATACGTACGTATACTAGAATATTATATTAATTAATGATTGTATAATATAAGTATATATTTTTGTATGTATATGTATTGTCATTATAATTATACTATTATTATTATTAATGACAAAATGAAAGAATTAAATATATTAAACCCAAATAAAATTTACAAATCCAAGTCCAATTACAAGGCCCGGTTGGCCCAAATCTAAATCTTATCTAATTACAATGTGCAGTAATCTATGGGCCGTTGGATCAAGATCCGATCCAACGCCACGATGCAACCAGAAGTCAAAAATATTCGCCAGCGCGCGTCTCCACACGTATGGACCGCTCGAGTGCCACACGCGCTGCGGGGGTCCACGCCACGGACGCTTTAACATCCCACGCCGCGCAAAGATCCACGCGCTCGACTCCTCGATCGCGAGCTCCACGCGGCAAAAAATCTGGCCGCCTCATCGAATCGAGGCTTCATCCAGCCGATCGTTTCGCCATCTCGACCGCTAGATCGATATGATCTAACGGCCGAGAATGTGTCCGTCGCGGCGCGAATCGTCCATACCGCCACCACACCGATATTCAGTCCCCGTGTTCGCATTATGCCCAAGACAACAAGCAAAAGTGTCGGCCAGATCTGAAAAAGAAGATGCAACTTGCAACAAACAGAGAATAATATATATGAAACGGGGCTTTTGTAACAAAAAAAAAGAGAAGAACGAGGTAAAAAAAAAAGAGAGAACGGAGATCTTGTAATACAAAAAAATCAAAAAGTTGTAAACATCCAAGATAATCAAAAGACAAATCCAGTGGTAATTTTTTTGTCTCTTTTTCTTACTTGTTTCTTTACATGCATATACAAAATAGAAAAAAAAATAAAAAAAAAAAAAGGAGAGTAGTCTTACCGGCGTTGTTTGGGTCTCTCCTTCCTCAAAGATAAGCCTTTCGCTCCTACAAGCCAGATCCGTGAACTAAAGGGAGGAGAAGACCCTTTGTAGTTTTGTTTTGGTCTAAAAAATATTTTTTTGGTTCAGATTTCCTAGATCTAGAGTGAATAGAGGTATATCCTCCTCCGATCCAACCTAGGATTCGTATTGAGGACGAAAAGGAGGTTGTTTTGGTGTATTTTGAGGCTCGCCAAATACCGGTTAGCGGCGGTCGGGCGGCGGGAGAATACGGCGGCCGACCGCCGGATTCTGGGTTTTAGAAGAACAATTGAGAGAAAAACGAAGAACACATTCTTGTGAAAAACCGTAAAAAATGAAACAAAAATGGCCAAAATTTTGATTTCGCCTTAAAGGGGGGCTTTTATAGTTGTTATTATTTTGCTAAATGGGTAAATTACACACTTAACCCCATCCCGCTTTTCAATATTTTCATTTTTGTCTTGCCGCATGGTATAATTACAATCCCAAATCCTCCCGATATTTCAAAATCTTGTAATCCAAATCCCTAAATCACACCGATTCAGATTTTAAATGGTAAAATTACGCCTTTAGTCATCCCGCTTTTTAAACTTTTCGCTTTGGGTCCGCCTTGGTCTAATTACAGTTCGGGTCCTTTTAGGTTTTGTTTGTTTCGCAATTTCGTCCCTAAATTACATATTATTGTTGTTCTTTAATTTCGCCACCGACTTTTATTTTTCTTTCATTTCACCCTGTATTCTTTGTAAATATTCATGTTCGTATTATAATCGTATATGTTGTTATTCTATTGTTTTATTTTATGTCCTCACATATGACTTGTATTTTATATTTATAGGTATATATGTGTTAAGCTTATGTTAGTCATGTTTTTTATCCTGTTATTCAGATTAAAGTATGTTATGTTCTATTTGACTCAGAAACAAAGATGTTATTGTATTTTTGTATGTATTGTATGTTTTCTTGGCTTTTAGGTTACGTGTTAGTGTGTCTTCTTTTACGTATGATATATTGTTCATATATGTTGAAATGTGTTTTATTAATAGCATGTATGTCTTTTTAATATTTGTTCGCCTCTATATACTTAATTATTCCTACCTTGTTATTCTGCTTTGTTAAAGTTGTTATTATCTATTATTTAGAATAATATGTATATATGCATGTTTTAGTCTAGAATATCATCTATGTTAAATTAATATTCTGTTATGTCAATATTTATTACATTTAAACATTTTGCCATATTTTATATTTTTGCCACTAAGATTGCATATGATTTATAACTTGTTAATGCGGTGTCCTTTTATCCGAGCGTAAACGGGCCAGATTGCCGCGAGTGATAGTGGTTGGGCGTTGTTCTTGGGTAACGGGACCCTTAAAATATATTCGCAATTATGACCGAATTTTAAAATAATCGCTACTTTAATCCGAAAATCCAATATTAATAAAGCGGTAATTATTAAAGTACCAATTTTTGGGCGGTGTGGGGTGCTAATCCTTCCCCATCCGTAATCGACTCTCAACCCCGCTTTTTTGAATCTCTGTTTTATGGTGTCCGCCTACCTAAGTGGCGGTGGCGACTCCATTTTTTAAATGGTTTTTTTTTGTAAACCCCACCGAATAAATATTTTAATATCCAAAAAAAAACACCTTCAAAACACCCTCAAAACACCCAAAAACCTTTTATTTATTTAGCGAAAAAAAAAAGGACATCGCTATGATGGCGACTCACTGGGACAATTTTTTTTTTTTCAAAAAAAAACAAATGAGAGTCAAGCTTTTAAAATAATTACCGCTTTACTAATATTGAAAGTCCGGATTAAAGTGACTATTAAATTAACATTCGGTCATAATTGCGCCGTTTATTTTAACGATTTAAAATATGGCATATAAACCCGCTTTTTTAAGGGGGGAAAACGCTAATGCTTTCGTGGAGATATCGCTCTCCGTATGGGCCTAGCAAGTACCTTCGGGCTCGAGTACCTTATGCTTTCGTAAGATATCGCCTTCAGACGGGCATAAGCGAACGGGTCCCCCCGAATTGAACCCGCTGAAAGGAGCCTATAATGGGTGATGATCGGGGCCTTGCTACTCTTAGTAGAGGACAACAAGGACAATTCGGGTACCTCCTAGAACCAAGACTGCATGTAGAGAATACATAGAAACCTACCCATTTAGAGCCACGCGGATAACCTTAGGTTTTAGACGGGATAAATAGGGTTGTTTTGTGTGTTTATTCTGCTTAATTTTGTCATTTTATTTATATATTTATCAATTTTATCCGGTACTCGACTTGTTTTCTTTTCGCTTTTTGTTCTTTTTTTCATACATCATTGCATTTGCATCGCATAAAGGTACTGGATCAAGTGGTTTGCCTGATCGTAAAGTCTTTCACCATGGAAAAAGGTGTCTTAGGAAAGAAGAGCTTAATTTGTCACCGACATTGGTCGAGGTCAACCAGAAAAATCCAAGGGGACACCGCCTAACGAACGCTGTAATAGCCGGATACACCTATGTGAGTCTCCAACAGTAACGACTTGTGGGATCTTCAAAGCATTTGGGAAAGATGGGACCAAGACTACAAGACTTATTTTGCGATAGTTATGGCGACATCGCACAAAATATTATATGTTCGATTAACCAGCCCCTACTCGAGCTATAGTCCGGCTCGAATCCGCTTTTTGTCGCTTCACCTTCAATGGGCAGACATGATGCCTACGGAGAAGAATACACACGCTTTACTTAACCAGAAAAAATATTCAGAAGATTGATCTACGCCAAGCCTCCAAGGAATCGAATTACACCGCAAACTCAAAACCTTTGTGGAAATGAGTGACGATTGGGTTAGTGGCCTCCTTCAAATCCGAGGAGATAATACAGCCTTTGCATGGGAAAGTATTCGACATCATATCGACACATCCGCATTTAGGCAAAGAAAATGGACCTATTTGCTTTAGGAATATATGGCTTGGTGATCTTTCCCAGAGTACTGAACATTGACATAGCCATTCGATTTGTTTGAGCGGGTGAAACGGAAAGCAAACCCGTACCAAAGAATCTTGGTCGAGACTTTCATTTCTTAAACGCTAGCCGAAAACATGAAGAAGGACGCTTTTTTTAGGTCGCGCACAGCTATTACAAGTATGGATTCGTAGTCACATGTGGAAGACGCCGACGCTGGTCCCGCCGGGATATCCTTCCAAGGTTTTTCGCTTTTACGAGAATACTTAGCAAAGGAATGGCGAGAAGATTTGAAAACAAAAATGTGGACCAGCTTTCTTCAGAACATTCAAGATGAAGACATAGCATGGAGGGTCCCATGGCTCGGTAAAGTTAATTATTTTCTATACAACCAGGTGACTTCAACCGGGCTGATGATGTTAGGGATTGCATGGGGATCGCTTGTGCTCCGCTTTTTAGTGTCTCGGCAGTTCGGATCACGACAGCTCATTCCAATACCGCCGGATTAAGCCAAACTGAATTTCTTTTCAAAGGAGAGTTCAAAGGAAAAATTCGACCATCATGAGGGCCTGGGATCATTGTTATCGGATCAGGGGTGGAAGGAGATACCGAGCACATGACTACCCCGTGACACGATCTTTGGAGACGCTTGAGGGTTAATAATGTGATTCCCGAATATGATCAAGGACCAGCAAAGGTCACCAAGAGCTTACAAGGGTGGTACCGTCCGGGTTTACATCTTAAGGAGTGAACTCGAGGAAGTTAAAAAGAAAATGGACATCCAATGACTAACATGCGAAAGGAACTCTATAAAGCAAGCTTAGAAGTTGAAGAGCGGGACGGATCATTAGGCAATTGAAGAAATTAAATGCAGATTTAAGCGACAAAAATACTTTATCAAAAAGATGCCCTCCTATTACAAGCAAAATACAAAAGGCCGGGCCGAGTCAGCCATAGTCAGGGAAAGAGAAAGAATGAACGACATCCGCTTGGTGGAAGAAGAACGAAAATTAACAAAAGAGCGATCGAGAAAGAGATTGAAAGCTGCCGCTTGGCTATGGAGGAAGAAAAACGGTCCGCCAAGAAGGCCATTGATCAAGAGAAAGAAAGATTCGCATAAGAAATCAGCAAGGGAAAACAAGCTGTCCATCATGAGAGAGAAAGTGTCGCCAGATGGAAAAGAAAAAATCCATGAGTAGTCGAAATAGACTCATAGAGATGCAAAACTGTACGATGACACTATTCAAAGGTTGGGGCAAAGCCAAAGTCAAAATGATGAATTAAAAGGAAAGGTGGCGGAAGTCGAACACTCACTTCAATGTACCGCCACAGAAATAATTTCACCGAGCCGCAAGAAAGAGAACGCCGGCGGGGTGTGTTACAAGCACGAATCGGGTCCTCAAGCAATTGTGGAGGATTACAAGGAAAGAATTAATGTGTTCGAGGAAGCTGCAGCCGAGGGGACACCTATTGGCGTAAGAGATTACGCGACGCCGCTCGAATGGTACAGATGAGACCAAGATTACGCAAACCTAATGGTGGACATACAACGAGTCGCCGTGACATGTAAATGATTTAGCCGTCGAGGCCGAGACACTCCGACCTTTATAGCCCCGAATGGAAGAAGCTCCTAGGTTCCTGCCGCTCAAGGCAATTGGAAAATTAGAGATAGAGCTAGAGTCTATCTATAGGACTCGTGTTATAATTAGATCTTTTGTACTAGGGATCTTTACTTTGTAACACAAATTTTGTTGTAATCAAGACCCTTTAATTCCCGTGAAGTAATTCAAAAGGGTGATTACCAAATGAATCAAGACTTTGTCCGCATGCATTCTTGCATTTGCATCATAACATTCGTGCATCATTGTACATGCATTTATTTTTTGCAACCATATTAACAATATGAATATTGTGGCATTGTATGTAGTTAACCCGCAATCATTCATCACCTATACTTTACCCGCTACAAAGAAAGCTCATGGAAGAAAGAATAATCAGTCTAGAAAGAGGGCAAAGAGAGCTCGAGACAAGGCTTGAAGAGGCCTGCAGAAAGCCTTAGTGATCGGGATTGCGCAAATACAAACATCTATAGTATCCGATATAACCGCATTGCATCGCAAAAAGTCTTGGAAAACGAGTAGAAGGAGAAAATGTTCAAGAACCGTAGGGTACCCTACTACTACAAGGTTCAACCAACCGCACTAAACCAAAGCTAGAAGGTGTATATTGACCCCGCAGAATGTCTTCTAGCTTTCAAATAGGGCACCCGAGACTCAACCCCTCGACATCAAGCACTTTATGAAGAAGAAGTGCCGGACCTAAACATGGTCGAAAGGATCAGAATGAGGTAGAAAAAAAATGGGAAGAAAGATTTCGCCATGGAAGAAAAAAAAATTAAAAGCGCTATAATCAAATGAAGAATCAGAAACGACGCTAGTGACCTAAGTCCGTGTCCGATCTTGTCTTGCCGCCAAAATTCAAAACGCCAGAGTTCGATAAATATGATGGAACCACATGTCCTTCTCGCACATATAACGATGTATTGTAGAAAATGGCGGCTTACCATAAAGATGAAAAGCTACGATCCATTGTTTCCGTGATAGTCTAACTGAGCGGCAAGCACGCTGGTATACTCGCTAAGCAAAGCGAATGTTAAAACATGGAAAGATCTGTCTAAAGCATTTATCGAGCAATACAAACATGTAATGTATATGATCCCTAGCAGAATTATGTTAGAAAATATGGGGCGTAAGTCCAATGAAAGCTCATGATAATATGCCCAAAGGTGGAGAGAAGTGGCCGCCAAATCCAGCCACCTATCCCGAGCATGAAATCACGCCATTATTTGTCAATACTCAAAGGGGCACTTTTGATCGCCTCATTAATAACACAACACAAGTGTTTTGCCGACTTGATCAGACTCGGGAGTCTCTCGAATCGCAATTAAGAGCGGCAGAATTGATGGTGGGGAAGGGTCTCAAAGTACAACAAGAGAAATGAAGTAAACACCACCAAACCTATACCGCCAAGAACTTCACAGCCTCACACCCACAAGCACCTGTGGGAAAAACACAAAATTTGAATCAAAGAGATGAGAGAGTCACCGTAAAAGAGAAAGAGAGAGAACTTTCACCCCCTACCTGCTTCATACTGTAACTTTATTCCCGCTATATGAAGCGCACTGTCCGCCATACATCGTTACTTCCCGCAATCCACCCTTCCCGCCTTTGGTATAATCCAAGCGCATTTGCGACTATCACGGCGGTACCCGACATCCCACCGAGAACCGCCTTGCCTTCAAAAAGCTTGTACAAAACTTAATCGATTCTCGGGATATTGAAGTTTGAAGAGCCGAGTGTAGCCAACAACCCGCTACCTAATCATGGGAGCAGAGGGTAAATGTCATAGAAGAATGCTTTACCAGAGGATAAAGGATGACGTGTCGTAAATCAAGTCTCCTTTACGGGGGTATTTCAACAATTATGCATGGCTCGTGGTGATCAACAAAGGCATGATAATAAGGCGTATGAATGTGGAAAGTATTGCGAATTCCATCGATCAAGGGCATGATATCCAAGAATGTGACGAGTTCAAGAAATTGGTGCGTAAATGATGAATGAAAAACAAATTGAATTCTTTGAGGAGCCCATGGGAAGGGATCGACGTACACATGACAGATAGCCCCAAAACTAGATACGGAAAGGATAGACCTTTATCATCTCTCCCAGATATGGGAATGCAGTGTCTCCCAAGGAGAAACCAGCAAATAAATCCCAAGATCATCATTTCAAAGACCATCTCCATTCCCATTCAAAGATATGCGACAAATTCCCGAATTATGCCGTGAATGTGACCATGCCAAAAAATCAGAACACAAACAGTAAAAGAGCCTACGCTGAAGACCAACAAAGCCGTAACGATGTGAACGCTGGTGAGGCAGGCCATTTCACAAGGAGCGGCCGATGTTATTCTTCCGAGGCTTTGAAAGCAAATGAAAAAGATAAGGGGAAGAGAGTACAAAGAAGCTAGCCCTACGCAGATATTTGGAGAAGAACCTCCCAAAAGATAAATGAACCGCAATCGAGGCCCAAAGCAAAGAATTTCTAAAGTTCTTGAGACATAGCGAGTACAAAAGAAGGGAACAACTACGAAAAACAACCGCCAGATCACAAAGGCCGGAATTACTTTTGAGTTCGTAGAAGCATCGGAGACGCTATTGAAAGTGCTGAATCAAACTTTTGTGCCCCAGACATTTCTAGAATAAACCCGACATGATAGTGGGGCATATTATCGCTTATAATCATATCACATTCAAAGATGATGATGAGATCCCGAGGGAGGAATGGGGTCTACCAAAGCCCTTAACATCACTACCCATTGCAAAGGGTATGTATTACCAGCGCATCGATCGACAACGGGTCAGCATTGAATGTCTTGCCTATGGTAACCCCGCAAAATTGCCAATAGATGGTTCGCACTCTAAAGCCTTGCTACAACTCGGAAGAGCCTTTGATGGTACGCAAAAAGGAACAATGGGGAAAATTGAGGTGCCCTTATTGATCGGACCAACCAATATGTGATCGATTTTGTGGTGATGGACATAAAACCATCTTACAAATACCGCTTGTTGGGAAGACCGTGGATCCACTCCGCAGAGTTGTCCCATCATCATTGCATCGTAAATTAAAATTTGTAGTTGAAGGCAAATTGGTCACAAAGAGAGGCAGAGCATGAATTTGTTGCTTCAAAGACATCGACACCCCCTACATTCAAAATGATGAAGATATCGCAGAATGCCTGCCCGAGCATTAGAACTAGTAAATGCCACATTCGCTTTAGAGGGAAGCCGATCCCCTACCCCAAAGTTATCTAATTGTACCAAGATGACCGTCGCAAAACTCGGGGCCGAGGAGCCAAAATAGGAAAAGGGTCAAAGAAATTACAAGGAAACCCGAGACCCAAGAATATGATAACCAAGAAGGATCGCTTCGGGTCAAGGTTACCAACCAAGTGTCCAAATGAAAGAAAGAGGAATATAAGAGGAAGGAGGAGCAAAGAAAAGCCATCTAAAGGAGAGATGACATTCCGTGGAGGTCGATATCCTTTCCTAGTTTGAAAGCCACTTTCATCTCCTGAGAGGGTTCTACCACCCAAAGTCAAGATATTGAGAGGCAATGAAGAAAAAATGATGAACTTAACCAGAGGAAATGCTCAAGAAATCATTTGAGGGGATGTACATCAACATGATAGCCGAAAAGGACCGCGACAAAGAAAATGTTGACCAACATCCGCCTTGCCATCCCGGGAAACACTGATAACCGAGCTGCATTGATCTACCTGTAGTTTTTAGGAATAGATCGTAGTAATGCTCCAATCAACCTTTTGTTTTTGCCCATAAACAATGGGGATCTCTTGTATGGGGCACCTATGTTAACTTTTTGATTGAAATGAAAATATCCCCACTTTCTTAAAAATGACCAAAGTCTCATTTATTCCATTCATGCATTCTTCATATTCATTCCTTCATGTAAAGCCGCCTCTTTCCCAATACAATTCATTTTCATTTAATGCAGGTCGCCATGATTGAAAATATGAATGATACCGATCCAATCTCGAGTAAACTTCAATGCCCCGAGGTCTCAAAGGAAATTGAGGAAGGATATGATGAAATAGAAATTGAGGTCCCGAAAGAGTTAAAGAGAATGGTGGACGACGAAGAAAGGCAGATTATGCCCCACCAAGAAGAAAAATGAAAATTGTCAACTTGGGGATCAAGAAGAGAGAAAAGAAATAAAAATAGAACGACTATTTCTCAAAAACCAAGCATGAACCGATAGCCATACTTCAGAATTCAAGGATGTCTTCGCCGACTTATCAAGATATGCCGATTGAATACCGACATAGTGGTGCACAAATTGCCAACAAAATCGGAGTGCAAACCAAGACAAAAAAAACTTTGAGAATGAGGCCGATATGTTGTTAAAGATCCGAGAAGAGGTGAAAAAGCAATTTGATGCTGGATTCTGAGGTAGCCAAATACCCCGAATGGGTTGCAAACATTGTACCAAGACAAAGAAAGACGGAAAAGTTCGATGTGTGTAGATTATAGGGATCTCAACCGAGCCAGCCCTAAAGACAACTTCCCTTTGCCACATATTGACACGCTGACAACACCGCAGACATTCATGGTTTTCCTTCATGGACGGCTTCTCGTGGTACAACCAGATAAAGATGGATCCTAACGACATGGAGAAAACCACATTCATAACCATGGGGGCACTTTTTTGTTATCAAGTGATGCCGCTTTGGGCTAAAGAACGCAGGGGCAACATACCAAAGAGCAATGGTGACTCTTTTTCCATGACATGATGCACAAAGAAATAGAAGTATACGTGGATGATATGATTGCCAAATCTCGAACAGAGGAAGAGCACCTACAAAACTTGAGAAAACTATTCCAAAGACTACGGAAGTACCAACCGAGGCTCAATCCTCGCCAAGTGTACCTTCGCCACTACTTCGAAAACTCTTAGGGTTCGTAGAGGCGTAAGAGGGATTGAGATTGATCCGATAAAGTGAAAGCCATCCAGACCTTTCACCACCCCGCACGCAAAAAGGAAGTCCGCGGGTTCCCGGGAGGCTGAATTATATCTCTCGCTTCATTTCCCAATTAACCAATCAATGCGACCCGGTCTTCGTGACTTTAGAAAGAATAATCCCGGCGCAGGGATGAAGAATGTCAAAAAGCCCTAGAAAAGATCAAAAAGTACCGACAAATGCTCCAATTTTAGTCGCACCAAGACTGTCGACCACCAATTCTCTACTTAACAGCCTTCGAGAATTCAATGGGATGTGTACTGGGCAACACGATGAGTCAAGAAAAAAGGAGCAAGCCATCTATTACCTAAGCAGAAATTCAATGATTGCGAAACACGGTACCCGCCAAAGGCAGAAAGCCGTGTTGTGCTTCTAGTTTGGGCTACTGCGCTCGACACAAAGACATGTTGTACCATACTACCCGGTTGATATCCAAGCTAGACCCATTAAAGTTCTTAATGGAAGCGCCAAAGACTAACGGGAAGGATGGCTCGATGGCGTATGCTATTATCCGAATTTGACATCGATATGTTAATCGTAAAGCTAGAAAGGGGAGTGCCAGAGCGGATTTCCTAGCTAGTCGTGGCTTCGATGAATATGAGGCATTGAACTTTAGTTTCCTGCATTTAAGACTTGATGTGCATTACAACCAAGAAGAGGTTTCGATGATAAGTCATGGAAACTTTACTGATGGAGCCTCCAACGCCCTGACATGGGATAGGGGCAAGGCTAATTTCACCCGAGGACGCCTATTATCCTTTCACCAGCAGATTGGAATTCTTCTCGCACAAACAATATAGCTGAATACGGCTTGCATCATGGGACTAAACTCACCATCGAGAGAAAGGTTAAGAAACTTCGAGTGTTCGAGATTCGCCCTTAGTCATTTACCAATTGCGCGCGGGAGTGGGAAACCAGAGACCCGGTTGGTCAAATATCACGAATTGATCCAAGAGCTCATCAAAGAGTTCGAAAAGGTCACCTTCAATTACCTGCCCCGAGAAGAAAATCGATGGCGTATGCATTGGCAACCTTGGCATCCATGTTTAAAACAAACACCGGGCGTAAATGAAACCCATTGAGATGCAGACGCTTGAAAAGCCTGCTCATTGTTGTAATGTACAGAAGAGATTGACGGAAATCCATGGTACTATGACATCCTCGCAATATGTCAAGCTTCAAAAGTATCCGTAAGGGCAAACGACAATGACAGAAAAACGCCGTAAAAATGGCAAACAAAATATGTCCTAGATGGGGAAATCCTATATAGGAGAAGTCATGATCAAACATTGCCGAGATGTGTGGATGCCCGGAGGCGAAGGAAATCTTAGCCAAGTACATGATGGGATCTGTGGAACGATGCCAACGGGCTGTCTATAGCCCGAAAAATTATGAGATACGGTTATTTCGTTGACCATGGAGGAGATTGCATCGACACGCCAGAAATGCCACAAATGCCAAATTTACGCCGACAAAATTCATGCACCCCATCGCTTTTACACACCATGAATTCTCCGTGGCCTTTCGCAAAGATGGGGCATGGACGCCATCGGCGCATCCATCCGAAAGCTTCCAATGGGCATCGCTTTCATTTTGGTCGCCATAGACTACTTCACTAAATGGGTAGAGGCAGCGCCTTACGCCAATATCACCAGACTACAGCTTGTAAGTTCTAAAGAAGGAAATTATTTGTCGATACGGATTGCCGAGAGGATCATCACCGATAACGCCCAATCAACAACAAATGATGAAGGACGGTGCACTAATTCAAGATAACACACCATAATTCCACACCTATCGCCCTAAAATGAATGGAGCAAAGGGAAGCAAAGAAACAAAAATATAAAGAAGATCATAGCGAAGACTACGGATACCTACAAGGATTGGCATGAGAAGTTGCTTTTGCCCTTTTCGCCTATAGACGCCCATTCGCACATCAACAGGGGCAACACCCTACCCTTGGTGTATGGTACCGGCAAGATTCTAATTGAGGTAGAGATTCCGCCTCCCGGTCTTAAACGAAATAAAATTGAAGAAATCGAATGGGTGCAGCCGACTCGACCAACTAAAATCTCATTGATGAAAAAGACTAAAGGCCATTTGTCATGGTCGAATGTACCAAAACGGATGGTGCAGTGCATAAACAAAAAGGTGCGCCAAGAGAATTCAAAGAAGGGGATCTGTACTCAAGAGAATCCTCCCTATCCAAAAAGATTCTCGAGGAAAATGGATGCCCAATCAAAGGACCGACGTCAGAAAAAGGCCTTCTCGTGAGGAGCCCCGATCCTAACAGAAATGGACGGGGACGAGCTGAAAAATCCCGTAAATTTGATGCCACAAGAAATACTATCTCTAAAAAATGGAGAGCTCAGACGAAAAACCCAAACCAAGGCCTTGAAGCAAAGGAAGGACTCGAGTTGAAAACCCGCAGCGGGCGGCTTGGGTAAATTGAAAAGTTGAATATCCAAGAGAAGGGTATCCCCATGAACATCATGAAGAGAAGGCTTCAGCAAAAAAAATTTTCTACACCGCTGATAGGATCATGTATCATTCATATCAAGATAATGAGGGATCTTGTTTTGTATTTAACTCATACGTGTGTATACCTTTCTTTTAAGATATCCCAAACCCTTAATCATAATAAAACCGTGTTTTGAGCATCCATTCCTGCCTTCTTGTCAATTTCAAATAAATAAGATAACATAGGCTTATAATGAAACAAGAGATTTCGAGCATTACTATGATTTAACCTTGAAAATGCAGTGTGATCAAAGAAAACGATGTTAACTCCGCCCTCTAGTTCCCTAATGGTAATGGCTAGGGAAGGTGAGAAGCTTTAAACAACTGTAGGATGACCAATGGCACATGTCCTATCTATTCAAGAAAGGCACACGAGATAACAAAAGAGATCTCTTGGGTGAAAACCGTAGGGCACCCCTAAAAAAAAAAAAATCTTTAAAGTGAAAACCCGAAAGGGCACTTTAAAATTCCAAATCATAATTGAAAAAAAAGAAAGGTCGAGATGGTTGAACTTGGCAAAAAAAGCGGGTATCGATGCCCGTAAGAAAGGAGAAAGCGAACGCCAAGATCAAATAAGACCAAAACAAGCCCACCAAGATATTGAATCTCATGCATCATGAATAGTCGACATCACTAGGATTAGAGCATGTCAATTCATTCATTTGTCATAGCATTTTGTTTTCATCTCGCATGTGTATCCGCAGATCCAAAGAGACATCGAGGGCCATCACGGTGAATCCCAAATGAGAAGACAATGTTTTTACATACAAAAGGCACATGTTTTCAAGCTCCGAGAGAGGTTCTATATAGGAAGAATCCTCCGCCCGAGGCTTCGTGAGGCTGAAAGTTCTATATAGGAAGGACCGACACCTCCAGGTGAAGACTAGCAGCTCTATATAGGAAGGACTCTGGCCAAAGGAATTCACCCATGACACGCAAGATTATATAGGAAATCCTGCTGTGTCGAAAGCAAAGAGTTCTATATAGGAAGGGCTCTTAGCTTCAATGTCTTAGAGTGAAAGATTCTATATAGGAAGAACTGTAACTCCAAGATTTCAAGACGCCAAAAAGTTCTATATAGGAAGGACCGACGGCTCCAAGGTGAAGACTCGCAGCTTCTATATAGGAAGAACTCCTGTCAAAAGAAATTCACCTATGACACAAGGTTATATAGGAAACCCGCTTTGTCGATAGCAAAGAGTCTTATATAGAAAAGGCTCCAGCTTCATTGTCTTAGAGTGAAAGGTTCTATATAGGAAGAACCTCGTAGCTCGAGATTTCAGACGCCAAAAGTTCTATATAGGAAGGACTGACGGCTCCAGGATTTGAAGACTAGCAGTTCTATATAGGAGGAACTCCTAGTGGAAGAATCCATCAAGCTGGCGCAAAAGGTTTTATATAGAGAAACCAGCGCTGAAAGCAAAGAGTTCTATATAGGAAGGACTCCAAGCTTTATTGTCTCAAAGTGAAAGGAAGGACTCATAATTCGGGATGTCGAGCTTAAGGGTTCTATATAGGAAGAGCCTCGTAGCTCCAAGATCGGAAGGTGACGTAAGCTCTATATAGGAAGAACTTACGAGCCCAAGATTCAGCCAAGGAAGAGCGGAGATGTCCAAAAGAATTGCTTTTCCAAGGCTACAAACAGGAAGTCCGATAAAAATGAGTGTTATGAATCTTTGCTTTGTTTCCATTCCATGAGAACAAGCAAAGAGGGGCAAATCAGAATCACTCATTTTCACTTGTAAATATATTAATATTGCATGTATATTTATTATATGAATGTTACTAATATAAGGTGATGTGTGCATGTATAAGCTTGTGTATACGTATTAGGGTGTATGTATGTCGCAGATGTATCTAGAGTATGAGCGTATTTGATTAATATATAGATGTTATGTTAATTATATGTATGATTATACGACGTATACTAGAATATTATATTAATTAATGATTGTATAATATAAGTATATATTTTCGTATGTATATGTATTGTCATTATAATTATACTATTATTATTATTATTGGGCTGACAAAATGAAAGAATTAAATATATTAAACCCAAATAAAATTTACACCAAGTCCAAGTCCAATTACAAGGCCCGCTGGCCCAAATCTAAATCTTATCTAATTACAATGTGTAGGGGATCAGGGCCGTTGGATCAAGATCTGATCCAACGCCACGATGCAACCAGAAAGTCAAAAATATCGCCAGCGCGCGGTTCCACACGTATGGACCGCTCGAGTGCCACGCGCGCGCTGGGTCCACGCGACGACGCTTTAACATCCCACGCCGCAAAAGATCCACGCCGCTCGACTCTCGATCGCGAGCTCCACGCGGCAAAAATCGCCGCCTCATCGAATCGAGGCTTCATCCAGCCGATCGTTATCTCGACCGCTAGATCGATCCGATCTAACGGCCGAGAACGCGGTCCGCCACCGGGCGTAATGTCCATACCGCCACCACACCGATATTCAGTCCCCGTGTTCGCAATATGCCCAAGACAACAAGCAAAAGTGTCGGGCTCAGATCTCAAAAGAAGATGCAACTTGCAACAAACAGAGAATAATATATATGAAACGGGCTTTGTAAACAAAAAAAGGAGAAAAACGGGAACGAAAAAAAAAAAAGAGAGAACGGAGATCTTGTAATACAAAAAAAATCAAAGTTGTAAACATCCAAGATAATCAAAAGACAAATCCAAAGGGTAAATTTTTTGTCTCTTTTTCTTACTTGTTTTCTTTACA